>BQNB010035745.1:0-40411 GCA_026074375.1 Tanacetum coccineum | reverse complement strand
CTAAAAGTGAGGCTAACAGTTTTAAACGACTTTTTGGTCGTTCTTATATTATCTTGTGTTATTGATCTGAGACGTAACACGCCCCGGACCCTTATTCCGCTGCGACCCTATTTGGGGGTGTTACAAGTTAGGGCGTGCAAAATCAACCGAAAACTGAACCGAACCGACCTAATTTGGTTTTAGGTTTCGGTTTTTCTCGGGTCGGTCAAAACAAGGCAAAATACACATAAACTAGCTAAATCGGTTTCGCTCTTATAACTTCGGTTCAGTTTTACTATCTTAACTTCGGCCCGATTCTTGGTTATCGTTTTCATCAATTTCGGTTTAAGACGGGTTTATTCAGTTTGGTTCGGGTTTAGCCCGTTCATCAGCCCTACTTTTATATTATTGTAACTTCCTTGATAAGAAGACGGTGACGACATACATAACCCATCTCCTTTAACATACACGTTTACCTCTTCTTTAGATTCCACATAGCCACTTAAGAGGTGTTTACTTTCTTTAGTGAGGAAGAAATGTGGGCCCAAAGCCTTATTATCTTTTAACATACATGTTCTCGTATCACGGGAGTCCATTTGTTTTATTATCCGTTAATACCTACATTCGACCCATTTTCTAACTCTACGTGGGAGATTTTTACGAATGCCACATAAAGAGTCAAGTAAAATGGGTCGATGAATTCTCATTTTGTCCCGTAATGGGTTGGGGCTGTAGATGGGGTTAAGACAGGGGCTTAGGCTTATAATATAAACTGAAAGATGAAACTTATATTTTTATAAAGTTGTTTGACGAATTAGTTAGAACTGAAGCTTATTAATATAAAATCGCATAAAAATATATCAAATTAAATTAAATTCACATATACTTCTAGCTTTTACGAAATAATCTATAATGTTTAAAAGGGTATTTAAATAATGTGACTAGCCATAAGCCTCCATGAATCCTTATCTATGAAGTTAGGCTTATAGAGGCTTATGACCAGTGTTCTAAAAGGCGTGCCTTTGCGGTGCCAAGGCGTCACTAAGGCGTAAGGCGTGGCTTCCACGTTGTGAAATGGACCAAGGCGTCGATTCTAGGCGTGGCGTGAGATGAGGCGTTAAAAGGCGCGATAAGGCGTGAGGCGTGACGAGCCTTTAATATTCAACTCCGATAAAAAAAAATTCAAAATGAAGAATATAACATGTAAAGATAGTTTTTTAACTTTATTCACATGTACAATGTTATATGTAAACTCAGGGTGCGTTTGGTATATTATTCGGAATCACTATCGGTATGATTTTGATTGGAGGGGTATATGGGTTTAAGGATATCATTTCTAATGTTTTTATTTGGTACGAGATTTGAGATATAAATATCAATTAAAGTGGATCCCACCCCAAATGTTATAAGCAAATAAAATATACTTTTGAGTATACATGTTGAAAAAAAAGAAGACAAAAAGAGGATACAAAGGTATTTATGGTGAAGGTGAAAATAAAGGAAATAGGACCCACAGGAATAAGTAATAAAAGGTACCTCATCCTAGTGGAATGGTTCTATGCCTATCGAATGATAGTTTCATTGTCAAACTGTTAACCAAACAATTACAATGATTGTGAAAGTCATTACATGATTACTATACCCCTCTACCAAACGCTTCCTCAATATATATGAAATATGATATAAAAGTAAGTAAGTAAGTAACTCCTAATACCGTCTTCCACGAGTTATGGGTCCTAATACCGTCTTCCACAGTGTATGGGGAGGTTGAGACGTAAACAGCCCTACCCCTACCAAAGGTAGAGAGGCTGCTTCCGGTTCCACCAAAGGTAGAAAAGAACCTCCGGCCTTGTAGGGGGTGAGGATCAAACATTTGACCTATGTCTCCAGAGACAAGGGTGTTAACCACTTGATCAAACCATAAATATTTTCATATTTAGGGTCGCCTTAAGCCACGCCTTAAAAACGCAAAGGCTACGCCGTAAACGCTAAAAGAACGTAAAGCTTCCGCCACCCACGCCACGCTATTTATAAAGTTGCTCATGACTTATAAAAGTTTGAAAAGGGGTAGCCTTAATCCTCTTCCACCAAATCAAAGCCTTCCACTTATTGACTCTCCTGGCTCTTATCAATCGGCCATCCAGTCACACCTCTCCATCTCTCCTGACTAACTTTGTCGAATTCGCCTGCTCGGTAGCGAATTCTCCAATCGAGTCACAGTTTCGAGTGATGTGTTTGTAGCTTTGAAGAGATTTTTTAGTAATTCGAGACGGAATGTGAAGGTTTTGATGAATCCGGAGAGGTTGTGAAGACGATGATGATGATGAAGTTATGTCGTATCGGAAACGAAGGCGATTGTCGCGTGAGTAAACTGTGAATTGTGTATTTTATATGTTTCTAATTTATAAATTTGTTAGCGCTAGTTAATTATATGCTCAATGTATGTATCAGTCTACGATATTGAGTGATAGCATAAATAATGCTCTTTTTGTTTATTGATCTGGAATTTAATTGGTTATTTGATAGGTCGCCGTTTTATGGATTGTACGCTTGTTAGATATTATTTCTAGAGTAGATTCTAGTGCGTGTTTTAGTAAGTTTCACACTTGATATGTCTACCTGACTTTAACTGCTTTTCTATTTTGAAGTAGTTGAATTAGTCAAATTGAACGATTTTAGTTTCTTCAATTGATAATAGGTCTATGTTCATGTTGTTGTTGTTGATGATGATGATGATGATGATATGGTAAGGAGTGTGATGTTGAATCAATATCAGTTGGTGTATCTGATGGCGATACATCAGATGAAATGATAGTTAGGATTTCCTCACATTATAAGTTTTAAAATAGATTTAGTTTCATTCATTTTTAAGATATTTGTTTTAGATCCTAGTACATGCTCTAGCAATTTTCAAGCTTCCGCGCACTTTTTTAGGTCAGGTTGCCAACTTTTATGTCACTGATCCTACCTGACTCTTACTGCTCTTTTATCGAAAGTAGTTGACTTATTCAATATTGAACGACTTTAGTTTCATGTAATGATCAAATGTATGTATTAGTATATAGTTATATATAGGGGTGGCATTTCGGGTCGGGTTCGGGTTGGCGGGTTCGGGTTGACAGGTTCGCGGGTCAGAAAACCCCAACCCAAACCTAACCCATTTAAATAATCGGGTCAGCTATGTCAACCCTAACCTGTTTACACATAACCCGAACCTGACCTATTTAACCCGTATATATACTAGGGTTGGCGGGTTAAATATGTTACACGGGTTGAATGGGTTAAACGGGTTTTGGGTTACCCATTTAACTCGTTTTATATACAAAAGTTGAAATATTACACGGGTTAAACGGGTTTGTGGGTCAACGAGTTTAATCCATTGAACACATATAATAAAATATAAATATTTTTTAATCCAAAAAATATCTTAAACGGGTTGGCGGGTCGACCCGCTTAATTTATTCCTAACCCGAACCTGACCTATTTAATAAACGGGTCAGATGTGTCGACCCAAAACCGACCCAAAATCCATTAACCCATGTTGAGTTCTAGGAAAAGAGTGTGATGTTGAGTTCTAGGAAACTTGTCAGCTAGTATATCTTATGACGATAGATCAGATGAAATGACAGTTAGGATTTCCTCACATTATAAGTTCTGAGATAGAATTAGTTTCACGCATTTTTTAAGATATATTTCTTTTAGATCCCAGTACATGTTCTAGTACTTTTCGCACTTTCACACGTTATATTTGGTCAGGACAGGTTGCCGTTTTACAGATTGTACCTCACTTGAACTCTCCTTTTTTTTTTAAATCTAAACTAGTTGATATAGTCAGTAGAATGATTGTAGCTTATGTGTATTAATAATAGGTCTACATTCATGTTAATGATGATATGCTAAGGAGTGTGTTCATGAATGCTGGAAATTCATCTAACGATGATAGATCAGATGATATGACTGTTGGGCTGCCCACACAATTCACATTTGATTCTTGACTGCTAAATTATGGATCAGACATAGGTAGACTTGAAGGTGAAAGAGAGATGTGTACGATTTCGAGGATGAAAGAGATTGGAAACAATAGTAATGTTCTCAGTAATGATAGTCACATTTGTCTCCCTGGTTCGAGTGCCACAATATCAAGAGGGCTTAAGGATTGTTTTCAGTTGGAATCATCATCTTATCTTACTGCAAAGTGAAATGTGCGAATAGAAGAGATGGAGGGTGATAGTTGTATGTTAAGCAAAAAACCTAATACAAGATCTTGCCATGCGGATGATAACAGTAAGGTCAATTCAGTGGTAAAGGCTTGGATCAACGATGCCTCTTTTAGGGCCAGTAGCAACTCACTTGAAAGACAGAGACTTGTGGCGGAAAGAGGAAAATGTGTTTTAGGTTTAGCAAGCCCTAAAGGCAATGTGAAAATTCTGTCACATAACACTGGTCATGGGGGCATGATACCTGAGCTTAATACTGGAAACACGAACACTTTGATCTGCAATAACACACCACCTTGCCAAGAAGTTGGTGAACAGAATATAGTTTCACCAACAGTCGTTGAAGAAATGTGCCGAATGAAGCTCAAATGGACGATTTGCAGGAGGAAGAGAATGCAATATGTGGAAGAGTCGAGCAGTTAGTTTGTTCACGAGATCCTGAAACTTCGTTGATGAATGTGGATATGGCTCTAGAAAATAAGGAGAAGGCAGCCACTCCAAAGGATGCAACTTCTACAGAGCAAGCAATCTCAGTAACATTAAATAAGGGAGATGATGTTGGTAACCGTATTGAGCAGAAGCCTTGTAGAAAAGACGAGGCCAGTTTCTGTGAAGCAGAGGATTAAGTCAACCTGTGACCAGAAGGTGCAAACAACTGGGAAACGGGATACCGTATTGTACTTTAAATATAGAACTACAATCAAATCTTTTTTTACTATGACGGTTTACATTAGTTTAATGTTTTTCACTTACGGAATACACAGGTGGTTATGGCACAGTGTATAAGGCACGGATGAAATAAGATGGAATAACGTTCGCTGTCAAATGTAAGGAGCTTAATACTTTGGTCATGCTATGGCTTTTTTCGTTCAGCAATGCTAACTTGAAAAAATGATTATTGATGATGCAACTGCATAAGTTAATCGCCGCCACAAACCTATACATAATACAACCAAACTCCTTCTTTATGATGGGTAGTTTTGTAGCGTTCATCAGTGTTATACGTGCAAATACGATTAAAATTTTGGAATGTGTAGTGAATTTATCTGCTTAATTTGCTAGCATCATAATTGCATGTACTGTTTACTTATGGTTCTGCAGATCCTCATGAAAATGCTAACAGATAGAGCATTTACCATTTACAATGAAATAAAAATGCTGGAGAGATTTTGGTAAGGATATTGCAAAGATTTACTTCGTAACTTAAAACAATCTTTTAAGTTCATATGCTAATACAAAATGCAAATGTACTTCAGAGGTAAGAACTTTGTGATCAGATACGAAGGTTCGTTCAAAAGTGGCAATTCTCATTGCCTTTTTCTCTAGCATGTTGCTCAGGAAAGGTCTGAGGTGATCCTCTAGTTTTTTTTTTATTAATTACCAGGTTGTTGGCTGTCAGTCTGTCACTGTCATTAATCTGCTTCTTTTTTTGGGTAAAAGGGATTCATCATTAATCTGCTTCTACATCGCTTTTTTATTTTAGGTTTTGAAGAGAGAAATAGATGTTGATCAACTACAGTGGTATGGCTACTGTTTGTTCAGAGCACTTGCTAGTCCTTATTAGTGGATAATTAGGCTAATGGGTGGTGGTTAAGGTTTGACGGGGCGGTCTTTGGGAGGCGGCTCAACATAGCCACCTAGGTCTGAGGATCAAACCTGCTCCGATACCATGCTTGGGCCTAATTATCCACTAATAGTCCTCACAAACAGGTAATAGTTCAATGCAAAAAAATTCTTTAACCTAGATGGGTGCCCTGACCAAATACTAATATTTTGAATGTAATGTTTCAGGGCGTAGTTCACAGGGATGTTAAGCTTGGAAAATTTCTTTTTTCCTGTGAGGCCAGTAGAGGCCATCTCATAGATTTCAACCTTGCAACTGTGAGTATCATTAGACTCCATGAAGGCTTTGATCGCATATCTTTAATGATTATATATTAAAAACTTGTGTATATCTTATACAGGATCTGCATCAGAAGCTTGGATCTACTGATGAGCTCCATTTAGTGTCATTTGAATTAGTTTATACCAATGTTGCAAAAATCGGCCTAGGCGGCCGATTAATCGCCGATTAATCGCTAGGCGGGGTTGGAACTTGTAAAATAAGGCAACTCGCTTGAAAAATCGGCCTGGGCAAAAAATCGGCCAACTCGGCGATTAATCGGCCAACTCGGCGATTAATCGGTCAACTCGGCCTAATCGGTCAACGAAAGTCAAAATTATATATATATATAATTTTTAAAAATCGGTCAACTCGGCGATTAATCGGTCAAGTCGGTAAAAAATCGGGAAAATCGGTAAAAAATCGGTAAATTTTTGAAATTTATATACAAACAGTAAAAACGATTAATCACCGATTAATCGCGCCTAGGCCGATTACAGGCTACAGGGTGGTCGACCGCCCGGCTAGCGACTCGCGATTTTTGCAACATTGGTTTATACACAAATTTGGTTGTAAGCAGCGGCTTGAATATACCTAGTTTTTGATGAATTAATGCACAGAAAAATCCAAGTTTTGGGTTTGTCCCTCCACCTCGTCCAGAATCCGTACCTCCTTCGAAGAGTCGAAATATACAAGTTCCAAAGCTTTAATAGCAGGAACACTCTAAATCACTTTTGTCTCCAAAGAACTTAAAAGGAAAACAGACCAAGTGAAAGACTTAAATATGCAGAATGTGATGAAAAGCCAAGGTGCTGATGGTTCTGGAATCACCTCTACAAAGGATGCAACAAGCAATAGAGTTTCTCGAGCATAACGCTTTAGACAGCCTATTCCCAGCACAGGCAGAAAAGAACTGCTTAATCTGGCACACAAAGCAATACAGAGTCGTGATCATGAAATAATAAGTACTCCATCTATAAAGAGAGAGAGAGTTGCTGCTCCACCAATAAATATAGATAACAAGTTTATGTATCTCACTCCAATGCCTCTGCAATGTACTGGAGTTTCTGTTGCTAGGACTGGCGCTGGTTTACTTAAGTACAAAGGTATTATTTGTCTACATGTTGATTGTGTCGAGTTAAACTGACTGAATCTAGTAACTTTCTTTTAATTTATGATTGTTGGACTGACTGAGGTTTTTTGTTTTTCAAGGGGAAGGTAAACAAAGGAAAGAAGGATCATGTGTTGGTACCAAAGGTTTCAGAGCTCCAGAGGTAAGCGTTATGCAATGATTTAATTAGTTATTCTGTCTCTTTTGTTAGAAGATAATCTGTATGGTGCCGATACATTTCCTAAACTGCAACCATAAGATAGATGAATAGTATGAATGATGTCTTTTCAGAACTAATGAAATACCAATTAATAAAAAGTCAACCCCATGACTGGTAATAATATACTTCATCTTGATCATTTTGCACTGTTTGCGGATCTAGGCTACTTGATGTGGTAGTTTTGACTCATTTGCTTATGAATGGGTTGATTTGGGCTATGTTGAAATCGTATCGGGTCATACTGGTTATTGCAAAAAAGGTATAAAAGGAAACGGATGAAATGGGCAAATCTGGCTGAAAGTCACCAAAAGTGTATTTTTGATGGCTAAAATCTACTAAATCGGTATATTCAAAGTTTTAGATTAGGATTGAAACAATATATATTAGATATGCTAATCATTTATGAAAAAAATATTCATTTTTTGTGACAGTTTTTTGGAACAACACTAGCCGGTTTGATTCGTCTATTCACTTTAGACCCATATCAAAATCACCTGTTATTCAACCAGTTTGGCCCACTCATTTTGCCACCTCTAATTTCTTATCCATGGTAGTCGGCCGGCCCTTTACCAATAGCCCTTTGAAGTGTTAAAAACGTCCATCATTAAGGCCATCATTCTTCGCTAAGATATGCTTGTGAAAAGAAGCAACATGTCAGTAAACCATCATGCATCTTTTTAGCGATCTTTTTTTGTATCCTGATTATACGTGCTCTTATTTGTTTCAGGTATTGTTGAAGTCTATATACCAAGGCCCCAAGGTTGACGTATGGTCTGCTGGGGTCACTTTACTCTACTTCATCACTGGAAGATCACCCTTTGTTGGTGACCCTGATCAGTATCCTTATTTCCTACTGACAAGTTTCTATCTCAATTAAACTGATTAATTTTTTCACTTTGAATTTTTCACGTCCAGAAACATAAGGAGATTTCCATGTTAAGCGGCAGTGAAGATCTATGGGAAGTGGCAAAGTTGCATGATCGTGAAGCATCATTTCCACCGGTATGATATCATATTTCGACTTTTTTCACTCAACCTTAAGATAAAAGAATAAGTTTAAACCCGATGAATAGGTCGTTTATCTCAAACGGGTGAGATAAAAATAACTACCCAAACATGTCAGTTAGGTAAAAAGCCCAAAACTCACCTTAGTTGTTTTATAATGCATAAAATCTTCTAAATTGTTTTTGCAGCAACAGCTAACATTGTAATTGTTTACTAAAAACCTTAATTGTTTGCGGGATAATGCACAAAAATGTTACTAGAGTTTGCTCAAATATTCACCTAAGTTACTAAAGTTTTTTTGGTTACAAAAAGGTTACTCAAGTTTACTCAAGTAGGCAGGTGAATTTTTTTAAGGGTAAATAAGCCAAATAATAAGCCTCTTTGTAAAGGTCTAGTAACCCAAAAAATAAATCCGTATACTTGAGTAACCTCTTTGTAACTGTTTTAAAGGTTCAGTAACCCAGTAACCCAAATGATAAATCTGTATACTTGAGTAACCTATTTGTAACGAAAAAAACTTTAGTAACTTAGGTGAACATTTTGGAAAACTTTAGTAACATATTTGTGTGTTAACCCATTGTTTGCCGGGTAAGCTCTACCTGACTTGACCCAGTTGGTTCGTACCAGGCCTGTTATATATGTGTATGTTTAACTAAAAGAAATATATTTATGTTGCAGGAACTGTATCAGATACAATCATTACTGTATCAGATACAATCATTGGGATCCACTAAGCTAGAAGAATGGTGCAAACAAATTACAAGACGCCCGAATTTTATAGAGGTTATCCCAAGCTCACTTATCGATCTTGTGGATAAGTGTTTGATGGTGAACCCACGATCAAGGTTCAGTGCGAAAGAAGCTCTTCATCATGAGTTTTTCGCGCCATGCCATAAGCTGTTTGAGAAGCAGAAGCTGATGAGGCAACGACAAAGCCTTGACTCACGAACCGTTTGTTCAGGTTAAAAGCCTGTGACTTGTGATGGTCTTTTATAAAGAAACTTATGCTAATTCATTTGCAACTAATCAAAGTCCAGATGAATATATCTAAACATACACATAAAAAAACAAAAAAGACACCATAGTTGAAATATACTACAACTACACATCATCTGAACCACTTTTTCTTCAACAAATATCATTCTTGCAACTTATACCTCACCCAAGCCTCTATCTTTCTTCGTCAATCAAACCCCAGAAAATTTTCACATGTCGCGGGTTACTCGTTGTTATGTCAGTTGCCTTAAACCTTTCAATTCGAGGAAGGGATTTCATTATAGGAAGTTCAGAAATTACCATGTCAACTTTCATTTCGAAGGGCTCTTTGAATTTCACCTCCCCGCTCATCTTAGTAGCAGCTTTGTAAAGATGATTACCAAGTATGTTACTTGCTGCGCTTGATACATCAACCATAGGATCCACTCGACTTTTCTCCTTCCTACAATCCTACTACGAACACTTGAAGGTTCTTCATCAGCTCGACTTTTCCTCTTCCCACTACGAACACTTGAAGGTTCTTCAACATGATCATTTGTATTGCTTCGTGTATCAATATTTTCATCCATAGTCCCATCCAAGTCATTACCAGAATCTGGTACATCTATGTTTGTGTCATCTTTTATCTCGAAAATATTCATTGCTCCATTCACTTGAGCCCGATCTTTTCCAAATACCGTACACAAATCATAATAGTGGAAATTCTTTTGTCTTCCATTTAGTTGATTTTGGGTTATGCTGTTCCAAATAACAATAACCAAGTTAGAATGAACAAAAACAATAAGTTGAATAATATATCACATTAATTTAAATAACATAAAAGTTATATTCATGGCGAGGTAGTCATCCCAAACAGATTCAGGCGCATCCAACATATTTGCATCGCCAATGAAACAAAACCCGCTAGTGTTTGGACCATTCAACATATATCATACACAACATTCCAATCTTTCTTCAAGGTCTTTACCTTTGATTCAATGTGTTTACCAGTTAGACCCGATTTTGAAAAGTGAACTTTTAATTGTTCAGGATGTAGTAGATATCCGGATTTAAAGCCATTATCGGATATAAATTCAGCATTATTGACCATATCGACTAAAAGTTCGTTCCACAAGCTTTGCTTGTTCTCTAAAGTTAGGTTATTAGTGTGATATTATTATTTTTCTGAGTTTACACAATAGAAGAAAAATCATGTATCCTGAACTTCACCAAACCATCTATACTATGTATAAAGAAAAACACTACAAAGAAAGTGAAAAAAATCAAGTAATCTATTTATGAAAACAATAATCAATGTTTTGGAAACCGGGTCTCTAATCGATCCGGTCGAGTCACCAGGTTACCGGGTCAACCGGGTCGACCAACGGGTCAACCCGGTCTTCCACCGGGTTTCGAAAATATAAAAACCGGTTTAATTTGACCCGTTTTCAAAACAATATGTTTAATCCCAAATTCTCAAATTGCTATTATTTTTCGTTTATAACCTATAAATTTTTTTTATCAATACAATTATCTGCTGTTATAAAATCTCGTTGATATGCATAAGTACTCATCTAGTTTTTATCAATTACCCTATCCACCCATCTTGCCACCCAACCCCAATGGATTCTTAAATGCCATTAATAAAGGGTAATGATATGGTGGATTTTGATTCATACACATAAAAATAATGTGTGTGGACAATACTACCATCTCATTTTGTTTCACTATTCTTTTCTTTCTTACACGTATGTAGTGTTTGGTATGATGTAATGAAAGTTAGAATGAAAACGGTTATTACGATTGAATAGAAAAATCTTGTTTGGTTACAATTATACAATGTAATGATTCATTACAATGAATGTCTCATTACATCAAAAACTACCATTTTCATTCCATAGGGGCCCTCTTTTTTTTTATTACGTCCGTAATGTAATCAAAATTACATAAAAGTCCATCATTAACTAACCACATTATATACACTTCTTATTAACTATGAGCATTTTAGTCTTTTTTTTATCGATTGCATTACGTCCTATCATACCAACCAAACATTATTAATAAGGGTAATGAATTATTACATTACATAATTTATTCCATTACGTCGCTTATTCCATTCATTTAATATTTCATTACATCCTACCAAACGAACCCTAAGTTTTTATTCTCTTTAAGAATCTCAGTGTTTACATGCTGCATGGTAAGAAAATCAAGTTTTGCTTGTTTTAATACTAAAAGTTGTTCTTTTCATGCATTCAGTTCATGAACCAGATCTCTATGTTTTGACAAAAGATTATTTCTTTGTTCTTCAACATAATTTAGATCGATACACAAATAATCTAGATAAGTTTTTCTATCATCATTATCTTCCATTTCAAGAAGAGTGTGTATCTTTCTCATGGAGATCTTTACCCATTCACCATTTTTGGCGCCCTTTTTGCTGATAGCATCATTTTCTTCAGCTAGTGCCATGAGTACTTTGACCTCCACCATCTCATTGTCATCAGATGATACTTCTTCTTCATCCCATTCATAGGCTTTAGCGATGAGACCTTTGTTCTTAATAGTTGCGGCTTTGGAAGCTGAATCACTTGAACTTAGGAGAGCCAATTTAGCCTTGACTTTGTTGTATTTAGCTTCAAAGTACTTGGTAGGCCTTAGTTCTGTTTTGTGCTGAGAGGAACTGAGAGGTTTTGGTTGAAAGGGTGATTGATATGAGGGAACTAAAGCTTTTGACCAGCAGTCTCTTGCAAAATGACCTTTCTTGCCAAATTTGTGGCATTCAGTCTGATCAGTTGCTTTTGCACCGCTGAACCTTTGAGTACCCTTCTTGAAGAATCTTTTAGACTTGGCTAAAAGAGCTCTTGCTTGATATTCTTCTTCTAGGTCATTCAGGTACTCATGACTGCTTCTTGTATCCTCTTCATCATCAGGACTATCTTAAAAGTCTTGGACAATAGAGGTAGAGATGAAGGCAGTCGACAAAGGTGTTGTAGAGACAAGAGATTTGTTCTTTTCAGTCTCATAAATACTATCTATTAGGTTTTCTTCATATTTGAGTTTACCAAATAGAGAAGCAAGCTCAGAATCTTTCACATGATTTGTGTTTTTGAGACTTTGGCAGAAACTTAGCCACTTCTTTGGTAACCTATTTATAAAACCAGTATTTATTTCAAGCTTTGAAAGTTTGATGCCATCATTTACTAACTCATTCATCAAAACTTTGTGTCTGGTAAAAGTTTGTGTTAATGTTTCACCTTCTTTGAATTTGAAGGTGTTATAACACAGCTTTAGGTCCATGACCCTACTTTCTTTCACATCAGAGGAGCCCTCATGATACAGTATCAGGTCATCCTAGGTTGATTTAGCTGTTAAGCAGTTTATGACAGAATTCATTTGGTCATCTAGAAGGACAGACATGATAAGACTTTTGAGTCGTTGATCTAAGTTAGCAGCCTTTCTCTCATCTCCAGTCCATTGTCCTTCTGGCTTCCTTTGACTAGTTGTCATAGGGATAAAAGGACCATTTTTTATGATATTTTCAAATTGAGGTTCAATACCAAGGATGTGGCACATGAACCTCTTTTTCCAGTTGGTGAAATTTTCCACCTCTAGTACAGAAGCGACATTTAACTGGCCACCCCTATATTCAAGAGTCTGTGGTACTTCTACTGCTTCCATTTAAGATGGATCTTGATTTTAAAAATCTTTGAGCCTTTATATATCCTTTTAAAGGGATTTTATAAACTAAAGGCTCTGAATACACTTGTTGGTCCTTATGAATCTGATATAAGAGTTTTTAAGTTAAACTTAAACAACATTCCATGCACGAATGAGTTTTTACACAAATATATTAAGAGATATAAAGAATAAGTTTAAAACACAAAAGTACTTTTCAACGTATAGTTCTTATTATAAATCAAGTAAAGAATCTATAGACCCACCTTGCTTGCGGAATACGCAAAGTGGTTAAAATGACACTTTGGTTGTTAATCTCCTTCGAATCATTCTCTAACAAAGTAATTAAAATAAGAAAACAAACTATTATGACTAGAACAGAAGATTCAGCTTCATCAGTTTTCACCTATTCATTTTGTTTGAGAGATAAATGAGCTTCTTCAATGTGTATCACATAAATATAAAGAGATAACATATTACTTTGTGGAAAACACCTTTCCTTTATATGCATAGGGATTAGGATTTACAGGTTAACCAAGTACTCTGGTCCTGCATCCAGTAGGGTGGTTGATGATACCATTTAATGCAGACGTGCTCTAAAGTACAAGGTACAAGCCCTTTCAGGCAAGTTGTTGTACTTCTGCTACCAACTTTAGAATCACCTTTTCCCAAGGAGATTGCTTTATTCCTTTTGACATAAAGCAATCTTTTTCCCGCCTTGTAAACCTTCTAGAAGTGAAACAACACGTTTCAACTTCTGTTAAGGAGATATACAACGTTCAACTTGGAATTGTCAACCAAGTTGAACTGAAGCTCTTTCCAAAGACCTTCTTCGATTTCTGTACCGCTGCATAAACTTAAGTGAAGATACTTCCCAATCTTCGAAGGACCTGAAGAGCTGACGCTGAAGAAACTTCAGCGACTCAAACTAAAAGACTTCAGCTTGAGTAATACTTAGGGGATTTTATGTTTAAATCTACTGAAAGACTGAAGGGCTCAGGAACTGAACCCAACAGTTACATATTCGTTAAATAAATTTGTTATATGAAAAAATCGTAAATAGCTAAAAGTATCAAATAAATTTTGTAACTTGCCGCATAACTCGTGAGGTGTCTAAAAAAATTTTGTGGCTAAAGCGACGCCGTCAGCTATGGCTAATGTATATATGAATAATTGTCATACAAACCATATAATTTTTCTATGTTTTAGTGGGTTTCTTGTTATTTAATTTTAACGCGGTTATTCCGCCCTTAAGCAGCAACAACATCACTCAATCCAATCAAAGCGGAGTATGGATGAGATAATATATAAACATATGTGACTGTTGAAGTATATTTTCATAAGTGTGGTTAAGCTTCGGTTCTTCAAAGACTGTGTTTTTGGTCCGAAACAAAGCTCTGCTGTGAGAATGAGTATTTGGTATATGTGAGAAATAAGGAGATATATGAGGTACGTAAGAGTAAGTAAGTCACTGAGTGCGGGTAGGGACTTAACCTCTTGAAGATTGATCGTATTCTATTTATAATACTTGAGCTTTTCCCACGACACGAGTATTGTGGATACGATGTTGTCGTCTAGGGTCAGTAAGAGAATCGTCGACGAACACCAGGCATGGACCCGCCGCTCGTATTATCGTAAAATGTCTATACGGGTCGTTGTGGGTCTCCCACTGTTAATTCCATACCACGTAGTACGGTTGCTGTCAGTGCCAATCTGTTGAGCTCCGATGCTAATACCTCCGAACCCGCAATAGCATTCGCTCTTCTAACTTCTCCGGAGGACCGTTACCAGGGTTTTAAAAGGCGCGTCATAGCGGCGCTAAGGCAGTGCCAAGGCGCGAGGCATGGCGCCTACGTTACGAAATAGACTAAGGCGTCGACTTTAGACGTGACGTGAGTTGAGGCTTGAAAAGGCGGGCAAAGGTGTAAGGTCTGACGAGTTTTTTTGAAGTGTTTAAAGAATTTTTTAATATTTGAGATTTAGACTTGGATTTACTAATATTTTAAATTGAGACTTGAATTTAATACTATTTACCACTTATATAATTATAAAATATATGATATGACCTTGACCGTTACAACATCAATCTCTTATGTCGTTATTCTTTAATGATGGTCATTAATTGTAATTAGCTCCTCCACTTAGCCGGGGAGACTACGCCTTAGAGCATCCAAAATGGTGAAGCTTTTCAATAGGTTTATAAAATGTCAAGTCATAAACTTATAAAGCTTTTCATAGTATAAACCTCATACCACTATGTATAAACCTTTTACAACAATATAAAATGTTCAACCATAACACATGCATTAAATTATGAATAGGTCTAGGATCTTGGACCTTTTTATGCCACGAGAAGTAGGATGAGGACCTTAAGAGTACAACAGGCACTACAAGAGAAGAAACATGAGTGTCCTCCTATTATTCACTTCCTCTTCTTCACTACTCAACCTAAACAATGATATGCTCATCTTGTGGTGAGTCAGGAGTGAAGAATGCGAATCCTTGTGTCTTTCAAGAATTCTGATAAATCCTCTAGCTTTATTTTCTTTAAGAGATCACCAGCTCTGGATTCCTCATTTGAACCTGATTCAGTGTGGGCAGTTTTTAACCCATCTCTAGCAGATTTGATTTTATCTACAAAACACTGGAATTTACGACCCTGTAAATAAGAGATCACCGATGAAATAGGTTTTGGTTCCTCATCCATACCCTGTTGTGTAGGTATAGAATAATTAGAAGCAGATAATCCAGGATCAGCTTCAGTTGTGGAATCTACTGAAGCATCATGTCCTGATGCAGACTCAGAGTGCAAATGAAAGAAGCTGAATAAACAGTTTAATAAGAATTAAATGCAGACATACCACGACTGAGCTGAGGGTGGGCTCCTTCTTCACTGGTAGCCCCTAAAGATGTTGGGTCACCAGCTGCTTGTTGTGCCTCTTTATGCTTTCATCTCAACCACTGGTGTGGGAGGTGAAGGATGGCTTGGGCATAAAGTCCTTGCCGAACTGGACTGAGTATCAATTTTCTGATTGGCCAGTTTTTGGATTGGATGCCTCAGTCTCGGACTTATATTGTGTTTTGAAGATTGTTCCTTCTGAGTCCACTTTAGCTTCCAGTGCTTTTGCTTAGGGGAACCTCTCAGTTGGAGTCCACATGCACATCTAAATTACAAATGCCCTTCATGTGGGTAGTGAAAGGAGGTTCTTCAGGTTGGTTTGGCTCAGTGTCCCTAGTAGTAGAACCACTGAGGACCTGATGAAAGGTTTTTATGGAGAGAATCCCCATTATCCTATTAGGCACATATGTTAAAGTAAAAGAGATATAAACCTAGGACAGGGAACAATCTTTTCCCTAGTTTTCTTATTCAGCTTAAGAATTAGATCCTCCCATATTAACTTGGCATAATCTTCCTGTACCCCATTGGACAAACAATACAAGATAGTGGCATCTTTATTGAAAAATTTGATCTAGGCACCATGTTTTACCACCTAAACTCTATGTATTTGACCCATCAGTAGTCTACACCTAGGAGGAAGAAAGCTTTTGATTTGACCCATCAAAAGCTTTAAATTTATAAGACTAAAAATACCGGACAATTATATGGAAACACACGGGTAAAAGTATAACCCACATATGCAGTATAATCTTTTTAGGTAAGACCAGGTCGTCCACAGGGATTAGAGTAGTGTTCGAATAATCGGAAAGAAAATAAACTTTAACAATTTTGAAAATAACTTTAGTTTTATCATGATAAATAAAAGATGACTTACTCTGATAGTTAAGAATAATTTGTAAGTGTTGGAAATGATTTGACCTTGAAGATGGGACTTTAATTTATAAAAATGATTTCTCATCAGAAAATGTTTTTACGAATTAGCTTGATTAACTTATGACTTATATTTAGTTAACTAGACCAAATGTGTCACTCAAATAATCCAGTTATTATTATATCAAAGCTTATTTTGTTTATCAATTTACGAAAGTAGATTTCTCAGCACAGACGTTAAAGACCATAGATAAATCTTTAAAACCACAAAGATCATAACGGGTCTTTCGACCTATACCGATATGATTATATAATCTAAGTTGATAAGCAAAAATAGATAAGATAAGATATAAAAGGTTTGCAACATAAGCTTAAGATTAAAGCGATCAAGATCATACCAAACACTTATTCATTATCGTAACTTCACCGAGTAGTCATAAGAATTAGCCTCTCATGGCAAAGGATTTTCATAACAAAATTAGAATTTTACTACAAAACAACGAAACAAAACTTCCATTATTTCCATTAACTAATAGAAACCAGACTTCGTTATCGTGATCGTTAGATCTTTCTCTCACTTTAGAAGGTGTTTCTGGTGGTTTTTTGGTGAAAGGAGGGAATAATGTGTGTGTGAGAGAAGATTGATGAAAGAGAGAATGGAGAAATGAGATGATTTGAGGATGCAAATTCGAAAACCTTTATTTATAGGCAAGATTGGTGCCAATGCGGCGCATTTAGGAAAGAGTTCGGCGAACTTTGGATTTAATGCGATTTACATTTAATGACTTTTACTGGAAGTGCGACGCACTTGCAAAGAAGTGCGGCAGTTTTGAGGAGTTAATGTAGGAGCATTTATTAGACTTTAATTCTTCAAACTTTAGGAGAATGTGCGGCGCACAATATTATAAGTGCGACGATGTTTTGGCTTCACAGGAAAGTGCGGCGCACAATGTAGCAAGTGCGGTGGACTTCTTGATCTTTGGCTAGAAATCTTTTTCTTTTTTTTGTATTCGTCTCCCAAAATTTATAGATTCATGAGCTTGGGTCTCTAGAGTCTTCAAGTGAACCTATAAGCAATTCAAGCTTAATTAAGTATCAAAAGTTCATGAGACATGATAAAATACACATAAATAACGCCATAGAAACATGTATAATTTGGGTGTTATCAAATCCCTCAAGTAATGAAAGCGAACAAATAAAATCATTTGTCGTAGACTGTGGAGAAAATAGAATTTTTTTAAGAAGAGTTGCATATTAGATAACTTTTCAGGCATAGACATATAACAAAGCACCTCACATAGGGATAGTGTTTGATTTAAATTCACTCAGCCACTCATATAGGGTTTAAATATGTTTTTGTGAAGAACACTTAATTTGCACAGATATAATCTAGACAGCTACCGTAGGCTTGAACTTAACACATAAACCTGACCGAAGGGTGGAACTTGGGTACTAGAGAGGATCCAATCTTCATGCGCCGAACATAAGCCTTTATTTCTTTTAAACTATTACAACTCATATAGAACTTTTTTTATTACAACTAAGGCTTAAGCACATGACTTTCCTTCAAAATTCAACTTTCAGATATTTCAGCAACATAGTATTAAAAGGATCGCTTGCGAGAATAAGAACTTGCGAGATACATTTCATGTGATAGGCTTCAGTCTAGTAAATGATGATTAAGCACAAGTTTTAGAGCTTCTAAATTACCGGCTCACTCAAATATAATTATTCAACCAATACCAATGTTCCAGAAAAGGTGAACTAAAGACCATACGTACAACATCTTTAACGACGAAAGACACATATACTGCAATCAAACCTTAACTCGAACAAACAAAAGGCACAATTATCTTAGGTACCAAAGGTGGATACCTAAATATTTTTAAGGCTTAGATTTCTCACAATTTAGTGGACTGGGGAGCGCGTCCTATAATGTCAGAATCCGGTTAGACTTTCCTGCTAAAGCATTTTTAATTTTTTTTCTCTACATCCCAATAAAACCATATAATAAAATATTAGTTAGAAAATTTTTAATAGGGCAAACACAGAGGGATATGATTAATTTTTCCTATTTGGCTCCCCTCCACACTTAAGTTAAACATTGTCCTCAATGTGATAACTGATAATAGAGATAAAATAGGGAAAATTAAAGGAAAATGGTACTTCCCGAGGCATAGAGAAATGCATAGCTGTAATCTAATCTTAAGCATACGTCGTAATTTTTTCACATTATTTAAGCTAGAGTACCTGCTTAAGAGTAAACAAAAACACATAAAGAGAAAATATTTTTGTTGATTTTTTTTAAAAAAATAGATAAAAGATATTAGTAGAAGAATGAAGGAGAAACTCCTCCATACTTAAGTGAAAGCACGGGTTGCTTCCCGAGAAGCGCTTAATTTTTAAGAGAGTCGTTAGCTAGACTCGTATTTCAAGGGTCAATTGTTTGGGAAAAAGGGAGTGACTGCTTCCCTTGGGTCATTATCTTCTTCGTGATATAGTTTGAGTCTATGGCCATTGACTATGAACGTCTTTCCATCTTTTCCATCTTTTCCATAATGTTCAACATATCCGGATGGATATTGATGTTTCACTACATAAGGTCCCAACCATCGAGATCTAAGTTTCGGTTGTTTAAATTTGTACTTTGAGTGAAAAAGTAGGACTTTATTTCCTTGCTTGAATTCCTTTCTCATTCGTAATTTTCTGTCATGCCAGACTTTGGTTCTTTCCTTGTATAGATGAGAGTTTTCATATGCTTGGTATCTAAGTTCGTCTAACTCGTGCAATTGGAACATTCTTTTCTCACCAGCAGCGATTAAATCTGGGTTGCAATTCTTCAGTGCCCAGTATGCACGGTGTTCAATTTCAAATGGTAAATGGCAGTTCTTTCCATATATTAGTTTGTATGGTGTGGTACCGGTAGGTGTTTTGTAGGCAGTGCGAAAGGTCCACAGAGCATCATCAAGTTTTCTTGACCAAATAGCAGGATTATCTTTAACAGTTTTTTCAAGAATTCTTTTAAGAGCTTTGTTCGTGTTTTCAACTTGACCACTAGTTTGAGGGTGATAAGATGTAGAGAAACGGTGATTAACTCCATATCTTTTCATGGTTTTTTCCATTATTTTGTTACAGAAGTGAGTACCTCGGTCACTGATTAGAGCTTTGGGCATTCCAAAATGGCAAAATAGTTTCTTCAGAAAGGCGACTACTACTCGGGAATCATTGGTTGGTAAAGCTTGAGCTTCGGTCCATTTAGATACGTAATCAATAGCGACTAGAATGTATTCAAACTTATATGATTTTAGGAATGGTCTCATAAAGTCGATACCCCATATGTCAAAAATTTCACATACTTGAATGTTGTTTAAGGGCATTTCATTACGTTTGGATATATTTTCGGTCCTTTGACATGCTTCACATAAGCGGACTAGAGTATGAGCTTCTTTAATGATTGTTGGCCAATAAAATCCTGAATCAAGGACTTTTTTAGCAGTTACGTTTGGTCCATAATGTCCACCTGTTGGTCCGTGGTGACATTGATCTAAAATGGTTTGGGTTTCTGGTCCAGATATACAACGTCTAATCATACTGTCATAGCATACTTTGAAGAGATAAGGTTCCTCCTAAAAGTAGTGTTTAAGATCAGAGAAGAATTTGTTCTTTTGTTGATATGTCATTCCCTTTGGTATAATATTACCGACTAGGTAGTTTGCAAAGTCTGCAAACCATGGTTCATTAATGTTGGTTTCCATAATAGTTTCTCCGAGAAAGTTATCATCTACTTCACTATCATCGCTTGGTTCATCATTTTCGATTCGAGATAAGTGATCGGCTGCAACATTTTTTGTTCCTTTTCTATCTTTGATTTCTATGTCAAATTCTTGCAGAAGTAAAATCCATCGAATAAGGCGTGGCTTAGCATCTTGCTTTTTAAATAAGTGCTTTAGAGCTGAATGATCAGTGTGAACAATAGGTTTTGAGAGAATAAGATAGGATTTGAATTTGTCAAATGCAAAAACTACAGCCGTAAGTTCTTTTTCAGTTACATTGTATTTTTGTTGAGCGGAATTAAGGGTTTTACTTGCGAAGTAGATTGGGTGAAAGTTTTTACCATCTTTTTTACCTAAGACGACTCCTATAGCGAAATCACTTACATCACACATAAGTTTAAATGGAAGATTCCAGTTTGGGCTTACGATCACAGGAGCACATGTGAGTTTCTCTTTCAATGATTCGAAAGCTTTTTGACATTCACCATTGAACTCAAATAGAGTGTCTTTTTTGAGCATTTTAGTTAGAGGTCGAGCAATTTTCGAGAAGTCTTTAATAAAACGACGGTAAAAATCGGCATGTCCGAGAAAGCTTCTAACACCTTTGATATTAGTAGGGGTGGAAGTTTCGAGATTACATCGATCTTTGCTTTGGTTCAATTCAAGTCCTGCACTGGACACCTTGTGTCCGAGCATAATTCCTTCTTTGACCATGAAATGACATTTTTCCTAGTTTAGGACGAGATGAGCGTCTTTACAACGTTGGAGCATTTTATCAAGGTTGTTTAGGCATGTGTAAAAGATTTCAAAGGAGGAGAATCGACCATGATTACTTCGACTGATTCTTCTTGATCATATCATGAAGATTACCTAACATACACCTTGTGAAAGTGGCAGGAGCATTACATTGCCCGAGCGCATTTACTATAGCGAATGTGCGAATGGACACGTGAATGTTGTTTTTTTTGATCATAGGAGTCGATAGGAATTTGAAAATACCTATAAATAAACCATGCGAGGAAACAGAACATATTTAGTTCCTGCGAGTCTTTCTAAGCATTTGATCATATGGTAAAGGGAACTGATCTTTAGCGGGTTGCTTCATTTGGTTTATGATAACTCACTGCATAACTCGCAAATGTAATGGTTTTGGTTGGAACAAGTTCATCATTTTCGTTGGTGAAAACTGTAATACCACCTTTCTTGGGTACACAGTGGATAGGACTAACCCAAGGACTATCGGCAATTAGATAAATTATGCCGGTATCCAAGAGTTTCATGATTTCTTTTTTGACAACTTCCTACGTGTTCGGATTTAACATTCTTTGTTTTTGGACAACGTGTTTCTTATAATCCAGAAGTTGTATCTTGTGTTTGCAAAATAATGGGCAAATACCAGGAATATCTGTTGTCTTCCAAGCAAAGGCTTGCTTGTGCTTTTTAAGGACAAATATGAGTTTGTTTTTCTTTTCTTTGGATAGCTGAGATGATATGATAACAGGAAGAAAAGAGGGTTCTTCCAGGAATACATATTCCAGATTATCAGGAAGGGGTTTAAGTTTGAGATCCGTAGGAGGTTCTTCGAGAGATGTTTTGATCTTATAATCAGTATTGATGGTGATTTTTTCGAATGGCGGATCTTCGGTATCAGATTCAGAGTCAGAGTTTTCATCGGCAGTCATTGCCATGAATTCATCAAATTCAGCAAAGATTTCTTCTTCGAGAAGTGTCCCTTCAATGGAATGCAGAATTTTACTACCATCATTTAGAAGAGTGTCAAAATCTTCTTCTAAGATTTCATCGATGACATCAATACTAAAACAGGTATCACGTTGAATAGAGTGTTTTTATTTCCAGAAATCGATATGAAAACATTCGTTCTGTTTCCCAACTCCAAGTTGAGTTGATTTATGTGTAACTCTAATTATTGCGTCAGCAGTGTGAAGAAAGGGTCATCCCAAAATAAGTGTAACTTTACTATCTTCTTTCATTTCGAGAATAACAAAATCAGCAGGAAAGGTGAATTTACCAACTTCAACGAGCATACTTTTAGCTATTCCAACAGGGTATTGGAATGATCTGTCGGCTAATCTTACGCTCATTTTAGTAGGTTTAAGATTTTTGAGAGATAATTTGGCATATAGTGAATATGGCATAAGGTTAATGCTAGCACCAAGGTCGGCTAAGGCATTGCAGGAGAAAGTTTTGTTGAAATTACATGGAATAAAAAAACTTCCAGGGTCTTCGAGTTTAGGTGGAACTTTGTTTTGGATCATTACTGAACTTTCGTCACTTAAGAAAGCGGCATAAATTTATTCGATTTTATGTTTGTTACTTATGAGTTCCTTGAGAAATTTTCCATAATTAGGCATTCCTGCCAAGACATCGATGAGTATTGATTCAAACTGCGCGGATTACGTCGAGAAATTTTTCGTATTGAGCTTCCATTTTTTCTTTCCTTAGACGTTGAGGATACAAGAGTTTTGGTTTGTATGGTTGGGAATGTTGTTTCTTTGACTGTTTTTGATTTTGAATTTTTCGGTTGTGTGTAGTTTATGTCTTCTTCACTGCTATTGTTGAAATTGATAGGGTTTTCAGGATTAGTTTGTTGATCATCTGAGTTTACTGGTGGGTTGTAGGATTTACCACTTCTTGTGAATACAACATTCGCATGCTCATTGCGAGATTGTAGTGGTTGGTAGACTTTGAAATTGTATCCTTTTGGGTTTGGTTGAGTGTTACTGGGAAGAGATCTAGAAGGTCGACCTGATTGCTTGTCATCAAGTCTATCGAACTTGGTTTCAAGGTTTTGAATTGAAGCTTGGTGATTTTTGGCAATAGTTTCGAGTTGAGTTTTAAGATCCATGAACGTTTCTTTGACGAAAGCGTTGGTCGATTGCTGAGATTTCATGAAATCGTTGAATTGTTTTTGAAGATCGTATGGTTTATCATCAGTATTGGATCTGTAGTTGTCTCGATTGTAACTACTTCGTTCGTTTGAACGCCAATTATCGCGATTTGAGTCTCGGTCGCGGTAATCATTGTAAAAATGAGTCTTACAAAAAGTTTGCATGAATTTGGCTTCTTCTTCTCGAGACATAGGTATATCATCCTCATAAAGATCGGGTTTTGTTTTTTTAGCATGGTTTTGAAGTTGTTTATACTGAGCATCCATTTTCAGGGTCATGGCATCCATTCGGGCCATAATTTTGTCAGTATTGGAATTACTGCTACCTTCATCGGCGAAAGCAACGGTTTTCTTAAGAGATGGTTTGGATTTTTGGTTTTTAGCCCAGTCGAGCTTTAGTAAGACCTTGTCTTCCAAAAGCTAATAAGCTTGATTTGGTGTTTTATAGAGGAAAATACCACCAGCTGCGACATTTAGAACTTCTTAGGTTATTTCGCTTAGACCATGATAGAAGATTTTGATAATGTTGCCTTTGGACAGATTGTGACCATGACAGTTTCAGAGCATTTCCTTCATACGAAGCCAAGCGTCGGTTAGAGATTCGTTCTCGTGTTGAGAGAAAGCTCGGATTTCTCCGAGGAGTTGGTCAAAAAGAGCTGGGGAAAGAATCGGCTAATGAAAGCGGTTCGAAGTTCATCCCATGTTTCTATAGTTCCTTCGTTGATAGGGGAAACATCATTAGGAGAACGACTTCATTTTCAGTATCTCTATATTTAAACATATCACAGATTCTGAGGAATTCGTGAATGTGTTTATGAGGATCGGTTTTGGTTCTTCCATCAAATTGGTTTCCCTTGACAAGAGTCAAGTGGTTACCTTTGATAGCAAATTCGTTAGCAGTTTCAGGAATAGTGATTGCAGAACCAGGAGTCGGAGCGACAACATGGTCAGCAGCCCACATAGGTTCATCATCCATTGGGTAAAGGTTTTCAAGAGTACTAGAAAAGTGTCGAAGTGGTTGATGTCGAGAATTAGCGGATAGACAATTCTCAGGTTTTTAGGTGGATTGTTTCTTTGATCGAATGGAACTCTTCTGTTTCGTCTTCGATTCAGAGTACGTTCAGGTTCAAGTAATGGTTCAACAAGTTCAAAATTGGAAGCACGTGTATGCATCCAAAGGAGAATTTGTTTTCTTGGGTCAGTTGCCAGAAAATATACGGCAATTTGAAATGAGGGGGGAGTTAAAAGAGATTTTCTAAGTTTGAATACATGAACAGCTAAGAAATCCCGGCATGGCGGCGCACAACCTTTGATGTGTTTCAAAAGCTTTACAAATTTTATAAAGACTGGAAAAATACTGGACAATTATAGGAAACACACGGGTAAAAGTATAACCCACGTATGCAGTATAATCTTTTTAGGTAAGACCAGGTCGTCCACAGGGATTAGAGTAGTGTTTGAATAATCAGAAAGAAAATAGACTTTAACAATTTTGAAAATAACTTTAGTTTTATCAATGATAATAAAGATGACTACTCGGATAGTTAAGAATAATTTATAAGTGTTGGAAATGATTTGACCTTGAAGATGGGACTTTAATTTATAAAAATGATTTCTCGTCAAAAAACATTTTTACGAATTAACTTGATCAACCTAAGACTTATATTTAGTTAACTAAACTAAATGTGTCACTCAAATAATCCAGTTATTATTATATCAAAGCTTATTTTGTTTATCAATTTACGAAAGTGGATTTCTCAGCACAAACATTAAAGACCATAGACAAATCTTTAAAACCACATAGATCATAACGGGTCTTTCGACCTATACCAATATGATTATATAATCTAAGTTGATAAGAAAAAATGGATAAGATAAGATATAACAGGTTTGCAACATAAGCTTAAGATTAAAACGATCAAAATCATACCAAACACTTATTCATTATCGTAACTTCACCGAGTAGTCATGAGAGAATTAGCCTCTCATGGCTAAGGAGTTCATAACAAAAGTAGATTTTACACAAACTTCCATTATTTCAATAACTAATTAGGAAACCGTCTTCGTTCTTGATCGTTAGATCTTTCTCTTCAACTTTAGAAGGTGTTTCTTGGTGTTTTTGGTGAAAGGAGGGAAATATGTGTGTGTGAGAGATGATTGATGAAGAGAGAATGGAGAGAATGGGATGATTTGAGGATGCAAATTCGTCCTCTATTTATAGGCAAGATTGGGTGCAAAGTGCGGCGCACTTAGGAAAAAGTGCGGCAAACTTTGGGAGTTAATGCGATTACATTTAATGACTTTTACTGGAAGTGCGGCGCACTTGCAAAGAAGTGCGGCGGTTTTGAGGAGTTAATGCAGGAGCATTTATTAGACTTTAATTCTTCAAACTTTAGGAGAATGTGCGGCGCACAATATTATAAGTGCGGCGGTGTTTTGGCTTCACAGGAAAGTGCGGCGCACAATGTAGCAAGTGCGGCGGACTTCTTGATCTTTGGCTAGAAATCTTTTCTTTTCTTGTATTCGTCTCCCAAAATGTATAGATTCATGAGCTTGGGTCTCTAGAGTCTTCAAGTGAACCTATAAGCAATTCAAGCTTAATTAAGTACCAAAAGTTCACGAGAAATGATAAAATACACATAAATAACGCCATAGAAACATGTATAATTTGGGCGTTATCACAAGTCAAACATTTACTAACATACTCAGCTATATCCTTTTTCATTCCAGGCCACCAATACCTATCTCTTAAATCATAGGACAGCTCATCAGCTCCTAGGTGTACAGAGTACTTCGACTTATGGGCTTCATCCATTATCAGGGTTCTCACCTCACCCTTTAAAGGTACCCATATTCGATCCAGGTAGTACAAAGTTCCATCACTTCTCTGTTCTATCATCTCATCTAAACCTTTATGTAATACTACAAATTCATCTACAGCCTCCTTCTGAGCCGCCAATATCCTATCCTTGATACTCGACTGAATGGTTATGTTCATGGGCTCTAACTCTTTAGGCCTTTACTCTTTCCTTCCTACTTTTAGGAACTCTGCACCACATTTTCGTTAAAAGATGGTAGCGAATTTCACAGTTCATAATCACAAACAATTTATCTGCGACGCTTGTCACATATTCATACTCTTTCTGACTAATGATATGATGAAAGGCTTTATGATCGTTAGATGACAACTCTTTGTCCCATACATATAATGTCTCCTGATGTTAAGTGCAAACACGACCGCACCCAACTCTAAATCATGGGTAGTATAATTCTCCTCATGAATTTTCAACTGCCTAGACGCATAGGCTATCACCTTACCTCTTTGCATTAACACACAGCCTAGTCCTATCCCGGACGCATCACAATATACCACAAAATCTTCTGGTCCATCGGGGAGAGCTAGAACAGGCGCATTACACAACTTATCCTTCAAGGTCTGAAATGCCAATTCCTGTTCCTCACCCCAATCAAAAGTCTTACTTTTCTGAGTCAAGATAGTAAGAGACTTAGCTATCTTAGAAAAGTTCTCAATGAACCTACGGTAATACCCAGCCAATCCTAAGAACGAACAAACCTTAGTCGGAGTTCTAGGGGCTTTCCAATTCTTAACAACTTCAATCTTACTAGGGCACATGGAATTCCATTATCTTGTTTCACATGCCCAAGAAATGCACTTCCTCTTAGCAGGAATTCTCCTTAGGAATAACTTAGCATACAGTTTCTCCTTTTTGAGCTGTTCTTAGACTAACCTTAAATGTTCTACATGCTCCTCTTGAGTCTTAGAGTAGATTAAGATATCGTCTATAAACATTATCACAAACTTATCAAGATACGGCCTACAAACTCTATTCATCAAATCCATAAATATTGCTGGTGCATTAGTCAGACCAAAGGGCATTACAGTATAAACTCGATAATATCCATAACGTGTCTTTTACGCAGGTCTTTGGTATGTCATCCTCGTGCACTCCTCAGCGGATGGTATCCAGGACCTAAGATTTATCTTCGAGAATAAACTACGACCCTTGCAGTTGATCAAATAGATCATCAATTATAGGAGCGGATATCGATTCTTAATAGTCAACTGTTTCAATTCTCTATAATCCCAAAGCTCATCTAAAAAGAGCCATCCTTTTTCTTAACGAACAATATCGGCGCTCCCCAAGTTGATGAGCTTGTTCGAATGAAACCCTTGTCTTGGAGTTCCTTGAGTTGTCCCGACAACTCCTCCAATTCAGAAGGTGTCAAACGATAAGGAGACTTTGCTACCGGCGTTGCTCCAGGGATTAACTCAATCCGAAACTCAATTTTCCGAACAAGGTGGTAAATCCAGATAGGTCTCCTGGAATACCTAGGAAAATTTCTTCCACAACTTCTATTCTTGTTTATTATCACTAGCCTTAGCATAATCAACAATCTCGTTTCTCTTCGTATCTCTTCTCCTACTACTCTAAAGTAGGCTTGCCATCCGGTAGTGGTAATCCTTACTACCTTCTATGATTAATTTCATTTCAGGCCTTTATAGTTAGACAACTAGTCCATACCTATAATCACGTCAAAACTCCCATGTCCAAAAGGTATCAAATCGATGTCAAAGACATGACCCTCGATTTCCAGTTTGCAACCCTTAATAACTTTATCAATCTCTACTAGCCTAACAGAGGTATAAAAGTAGTAGAAACAAAACTATAGTCGGCACCAGAGTCAAATAAGATAGTGGCAAAATGTTATTCAAAGTAAACGTACCCGCCACAATGTTCGGATCCTGGCGAGCTACCTCTGCTCCCAACATGAATGCCCTACCCCTAGCCTGGTTCCCTTGGTTTCTACGACCCTGACCCCCGTTATTAGTAGTCAAACTTGATTTGGACGGATTTTCTTCCGGTCCTTGTGCCTTATTCAATCTTGGACAAGCTGACCTGACATGTTCGATACTACCACACTCATAACAAGCCCTAACAGTTGGGTTTCTAGCGTTGATGGGATTTACATTCCTCGGCACGCCTCTACAATCCTTTGCCAAATGACCCGGGCGGTTACAGTTGAAGCATGTGCGACAAATCCCTCCGGGTGCATGGTAGGAGTTGCAGGTGGTACACTTGGGCCAAGTACTCGTATTCTCTCTTCCTACAGGGTTTACAGTAGTATCAAAAGCATTCCCAGTCCTAGTCCTCTTATTATCATCCCTACCATTATTATCCTTGCTAGGTTCCCCCACATTTCCTCTTTTCTCAACCTTCTTAATTAATCCATATTTCACAGCCTCATCGGTTAGTGCACCAAAAATCTGCACAGCATTCTGTATAGTCTTTGGCTCCGTTGCTGCCACCATCCCACGGCTCTGTGAAGCAAGGCCATACACATACCTCTCAATCATCCTAATCTCTAGAGTTACCAAATATGGAACTAACCTAGCCAACTCATGAAACCTATGAGTATACGTAGCATGGCCAACCCCGACCATGGCGTGATTCCACAACTCAGATTCTAACTTTTGCATCTCATGACTAGGACAAAATTCTTGTATCATCATAAACTTAAAGTTATTTCATGACATACTAACAGCAACTTCCCGGCTTAGCGTGCGGATTTGAGAGTTCTACCACGTTAAAGCCTTACCCACAAATGAACCAGCAGTGTATTTCACTTTTTGGTCAATAATACAACCACTCATATCATGCACATACTCCATTTTCTCAATCCAACGAGTAAGAACTACAACACCTCCCTTACCATCATATTCCTTAGGGTTATAAGCTAAGAACTCCTTATATAAACAACCTACCCGGTTGCCATTTACTAACACATTCCCAATGTTCTCCTGAACGTTCTCATTAACCACATTACCATTCTGATTTGCAACATTTCCTTGGTTACCAACCCGAGCTAGCATGGCGGGTAAGAGGTTATGCAATTGTTGGGCAATGATCGTCGAGAAGTCGGGTGCTCCCTCATTGGCTCTCTCTACATTCCCATTGACTCCGTCTACACCCCAATTAGCTCTCAAACCTTGGTCATTTCCTTGACCATTCAAATCATCAACACACTCATCATTACCTTCTCTAGGTCTTCTACCCCTTCCACCTCTACCAACCCGTACACCCGTTCCCCCTCCTAATGATTTGGCAGTAGGCCAGCTAGTACTTTGGGTCCTCATCATTGGCGACATTATCTATACGAAGGAGAACATGTGCAACGTTAGGTAGGCAGAAGACTCGCATATATATAGAATATCTTACTATATATACAGATATACACATAACACCACCCTACGGTGTCAACATCGATTTGTGTGAACGACATTACTAAGTATGAGTGAGTTGTCATACGCTTATAACTACGTTGGCCACCGTACTTATATTCGCATCCTTTCCCAGTCATATTCAATATTAAGCTCACACATTTCAATGACTGACATAACTAAAGCACCAAACCGCAAACACGCGAAAGCAAACAAAAGTGGAATACCGCACACATAGATCTTATACGCAACTAAACAACAGATCTTAGGTTATACTCTAGGCCAATCCACCTAGTTCTCTATAACCTTGGCTCAGATTACCAATCTGTCACACCCCGACAACGGCGGAAACTCAGGAATGCAACATAATGATCAATCATAACACAAGATACAAAATAGAGAAAACTACAATGCATAAACTTCAAGTGTTACGAAGACCATCGACCTCGAACAACCTCGAGTGATGTCCCAAGTCACTATCAAAATTTACAATCTCTTACAATTATTCATAAGCCCTCACAAGGGTCCAAAATCCAAACTTAAACCAAAACTTCCAACACTAAGAACCAAACAAAATAAACAAAGAAAGACTTCACATGAAAATCCACACAGAATACTTCTAAGCCTGCTATCACTCATCACCAAACTATTCTTCTTTCACTTCACCTGAAAATGATACTCGAAAACGTCAACAATAATGTTGGTGAGTTCGTAGGTTTGACCTAAAACCCAAAAGTTGTACCAATATTTTAACAGTGGACAATAGTGCTATATGACAGTGAATATATGCAAACAACCTTTGCATCACCGCTAATCAACAACCATATGTCACTTACGTAGCTAAAGGGCCTGCCAGCTAGAGCAATAAAATTAAGGCAGGACCACACAAACCTAGGTAGGCGTACCCATCCGCTCCAATAATCACACAAATACAGGGTAGGCATACCCATCTGCTCCAAACAATCATGCAACACATAATATTCACATAACATTCATAAGCACATATCTTGTCTCAAAAATAAAACCACATTTCGCACAGATCAATTCAAAACATTTCAAAACATATTTGAATATCATTTTCCCCCAACGGAAAAACAATAAAAAGTGGGGCTACGAGAACTCACCTCAAACAAGTCTTTAGCAACCAAATCACAATCACATAAGCAAATGCAACGACGCCCGCACACGACCTAGTCCAGTTAATGTCCCAATTTAATTATTCATCCCCAAAACAATATTCCCGTTTGATGCATAGAGTTTAGACGCGTTGTACAATTACTCATAACAATTTAGTGGTGTGATGGTTGACGACATATCCCAACAATAATATCAATCCCAATACTCAATAATACTTACTTATACTATTAACGAAAATAGATAAGTAATATACGTAAATATTTATAATTAATAATTATAAATATATCTCGGTAAGTCCATTCGGTAACCTTAGTCACCTCAAAAATAATCATAATATGGTTGAAATTGAAACGTTTACTAATAATAAACACATTAGAGAAGTTTTGAGAAAAATTACATTTTTCATCTTTTAGTGAATTTATTAAATAAATAAAATAATTAAATAATATTTTATTATTTAAAATCAAAAATCATGTTTTTAGGAAAATTTCTAAGTATAAACGTTTTACGAAATTTTGACATGACCCATACGCTCATACAATGTTTTCCAAGGTTTCAAACCTTAATTTCAACACTTTTCACCAATTTGACATTTTTCGACAAAATTCCAAAATCTCAATCTTTAACGTTTAATAAAATGTTTTTCCCAAAATCTTGTTCAAAATCACTTCGCAAATACATTTCACTTTCAAAAAGTCTACCAAAACTCTTATAATGACTAAATATCACTTATTGGGCTTTAAGGCCCAACAAGCGTCCATTAAGATATTTATAAGTCCAAGATACGATCCAAGCCCAAAACCAAGGTCCATTTACGTACATAAGCTTATAACAATAAGTAAAAAATAATTCGGACCACAATAAATATTATTTAATAAACCCTCCCATTAAGCCACGGCTTAAATAGACTTATTGGGCCGTGAGCTCATAAGCTCAAAAATACGTATATTAAGCTTGAAAATAAGCTAAAAGTAAGTATAGTATTTTGTTACTACCATAAGCCTCAAAAATAGTCCACAACATACGCCATAACACAAAAATAATCAAAATCGCTTTCTTAGTGATTTTGGGAAATTTTCATGGCATATAAGCCCAAAATAAGCCAAGAAATAGCTTAAAAATAAGTCCGAATAAGCTATACAAGCTACTATCAAAAATAAGCTATCTAGCAACATATATCATTCAACCATCACGACCACAACATCAAAACTACAAAAACCTTTATTTTCCTTTTTAAATCCAACGAACCAAACACTCTCTTTTTATTCATTTCGTTTCCAAAAATTGATTTTCTCGACGATCAACTTGTACAACTAACATCTATGCATCAAAATAAACCCAAAAAGAAAAACAAAATTTAAATTTGAAAACTTACAAGAAAATCTTCAAAAATGTATATTTCGACACGAACCGGACAACTCAAACGTTGTTTAAATGAATACCCAAATACTCGTATCAACCCGGAATATCACGTTCTCGATCAAAGTTGGAAAATTTATGGATGTTTGTTGGTGGCTTAAATCGGATGCACCATACACACACACTTAAGTGTGTGTTTTATTTTTTTGAAATGAAAATAAAATTATGAGAAGCTAGTGGAAGGAATATAAATGTACACCTTTGGGACACATTAGCTAAAATTAAGCCATCTTATCCCCTTAATCTCCCATGACCGGCTATGGCATCCCAAGAGGCCTCGGGTGTTTCGTTTCGTGTCGGGATCACTTAAATACTCGTAAACCTCAACCGTAAAATTTACCCCAAAGTTAATTAGCATTTTTATTCACCTTAAAAATACTTTTCCATTAACCTAGAGTATTCACACGACATATTTTCACTTTAAACCCTTTAAACTCATTTGGACATTAACGGACGTGTCGGGACTCGTTTTTTTGCATTTTTTAAAATTCACGGAGCAAACCACCCGAAATACAAATATCACAATAATACTTTCAAAAGGGATTATTAATCACAATAAACCATAAATCACCATAATTCTCAACAAAATCACCACCGTCAACACGGTACAAAATCTGAATAAACTGACAAAAATCAAATAGTCAAACGACTATAAATGAAATATTCAGAACACAAAAAGAGCAAAGGTTACGGTTCCTTTAGAACATTTATGGAAATATAAATTAATTAATTTCTAAACAATACATTTACCGGGGGACCCGACCCACCCAAAAACCGGGTGACATTAAATGTTTTTGACCCGACAATTAATAAAGTTGGTTTTTTTTTGTTAACACTTAGTTTTTTTTTTGACCATTTTTTTCCTTTTTTTTCTCAAAAAGTTTTTAAAATAAAACTTTCCTTTTTTTCCCTCGAAATACCCTCTTGCGTTGTTTGAGTCATCGGTCTGTTTTTTTATGAATAAAACTTTAAGTTTCTTCAAACCTCGCGCTCCGCTAATCGTCCCGTTCTTTTTTTTTCTCAAAAAATTTTTAAAATAAAATTTTCCTTTTTTTTTCTCGGAATACCCTCTCGCACTGTTGGAGTCATCGGTCTGTTTTTTTATGAATATTTTTTTTTAACAGTTAGTTTTTTTTACCAGTTTTTTTTCCTTTTTTTTTCTCAAAAAGTTTTTAAAATAAAACTTTTCTTTTTTTTCCTCGGAATACCCTCTCGCACTGTTTGAGTCATCGGTCTATTTTTTTATGAATAAAACTTTAAGTTTCCTCAAACCTCGCGCTCCGCTAATCGTCCCGTTCTTTTTTTTTCTCAAAAAATTTTTAAAATAAAATTTTCCTTTTTTTTTCTCGGAATACCCTCTCGCACTGTTTGAGTCATCGGTTTTTGCATTTAGTGGAGCATTAAATGCACCGGGTTGACCGGGGTGCATTTAATACGCCGGGTCAACCCTACCCGGTCCGATCGGTTTTTTTTTTTTTAAGAAAAAAAAAATTGTTTTGTTTTTTAAATACTCTCTCGCACTTTTTGAGTCATCGGTCTGTTTTTTTTATGAATAACAATAGAACTAACCACGCGCTTCAGGTGCATTAAGTTGCATTAAATGCACCGGGTTGACCCGACCCGGTCCGAACATTTTTTAATTTTTTTTTAAATTGTTTTTTTTTGCCTTTTTTTTTTCAAAATAATTCACTCGCACTTTTTGAGTTATCGTATTGTCGGTCGACCCGACCGTATCCTTTTTTATTAAGAATAGCCCCACAAATATTTACAGAAATACCCCCTCGCACTATGTGTTAAATTACAAAACTACCCTCATTTATTATTTTTATAAAATACCCCTTCCCCACTACCTCAACCGTTAGTTTTTTTTTTTTTAGAATGCAACCAAAACCAGTGCTGTTGAATCGGTCACGTATACTTAACGACCGTTAATTTATTTATTTTTACAAAAATATACCTTCTAACACGTCCAACCGAAAACACCGGCCGCCAAACATCCCGCAGCGGAGCGCGGGTGAGCCTAACTTGTAAACATACAATTATAGGGAATGCATTTTGCATTCGAGTTGCATTAAATGCACGGGGTCGACCCGACCCGACACGGGTGCATTTAATGTGTAGGGTCGACCCGAACCAGTCCAACCCGTTTACCCGACCCGAAAACTCACCTGCAACCGTCGGTATTTATGAAATAGCCTCTCGTGTATCTACGAAATACCCTCTCAAACTATGTGTTAAATTACGAAAACTATCTTCATTTTAATTGTTTTTTACAAAATACTCCCTCCCCCCACTAACGGTTGTTAAGTAACGACCGTTAGTTTAATTTTTTTTTTTAAATTTACGAAAATCGTCCTTGAGACCGGTCGCTACTTAATGACCGTTAACTTAATTTTTTTTTTGCAATTTACAAAAATATACCTTCTCTCACGTCTAGCCGAAAACAACGCCAACCAAAAATTCCACAGCAGAGCGCGAGCAAACCCACTCATTTTGTATACAATAATGGAGATTAAAAAATTGGAAAGTTATTATTGTAGCATGTATTCACGTGTTTTTGTGAAATAAATATTAAGGGTTTCCAGAAGATGGTGTGTCTTGACATTTTTAGCCTTGTAGCATGTGGTATAATTACGGTGGTTTTATGAAAGTAGAGAGACAGCTATCGCATTTAACCAGGGATTAAATTGTCCAGCTTGTATCTGTACATTTTTTAAGGTATGAATGAATGAGTTGAAAATTAAGTCCAAGTATGACATCCGATGTATCGAAAACAGCTGTTCACTAGTTGACTTCAATTCCTATGGATCCAATTATTGGTATTTCATTTATATAAACTTAAAATTTGAACGGTCAACTTGCGTATCCATAACTTTTAATAGCTGTAGGCAACGTTGTTTACAAAATTTACACAAGGTATCAATCACATGCACATACTTCTGTGAAAATCATTTCTATGTATTATCATAATCACTTATAAAAGATATGTTAAAGATTTTGTTGAATACAGCCTTAAATTATGATTAAATAAGTCGAGTTTAACCATAACCCCAAGGTTATAATTAGCAATACCGTACATTATATACATTTCTATCTATAAAATAGACAAGTTATGAATTAGTGCATGATGACTAGGCAGTTTAATGCTGACTTAAAGGGTAAAATTGGAAGAATTTGGTGACTAGGCAATAGTACATGTAAAATGAGGGGTATGATAGTCATTTTGTTTGTCCCTTTTATGCCTCCTACAATTTCTCCTAACAGATCATACACATTCAATAGCCTTTTTGACTAAAAATGATGACTCAAAGGGTATTTTTGGCATAAAAAACTGACTGTACATTCATAGTGCAAAACATGGGGCTATTTAAGTCATTGTGTATTCTCCTAATAAATCTGCTACTTTATCTCCCATATTCAATCTTCAGTTTATATTAGCATCGTATCTCTCCCTTTTCAAATCAAAATTATCATCACCAAGTCAACAACTTATCTTCATTATTTGATGAATCGTTTTCATTCTAAAATTTAAAACAACCAAATCATGGATCAATTAAAATCCCCAATCTTATCCCAAATAATACTTATGCATCACTGATTTCAATGTGATCTAATTCTTATGCAGTTCACAAATAATGGTTTTTCATGTAAGTTGACATAAGTTTGCTTTTTAAACACATATCAGACATCAGATTCCTTGAAGGTTGGAGGCTCACTACCTAAGGCGAGTATAAGACAGGCTCCTTGTAGACATAATTGGATTTTAGGGAAACTTGGTAAGCAAATCACAAAATTCAATATTTTTATTTAACATATATGTTTTTAAGGTGTAATTCGTTTTTATTATCCATAAGTTTCTGATTAGTTTTCTAATTTTACTTATATTTTGTGCTTTGGCTACAGAAAAGGACCAAAGACAACACAATGTACAGGTTTAGAGGACGATGTGCTGGAGTTATGAAGGGTAAATATATTTTCTTTGATTATGATCATAATTATCATTACTTGAAAACTAATTGATTGTGATTCTTAATGGTAAGCGAATATAGATCCCATGGATTACAACAACATTAGTTTGCCTGTTAGTAGTTTTTAGAAGAATCATGGGCATCGTATTATAGAACTACTAGCTCATAAACAAACCGGTGAAGAAAGATATAATAGTGTAAGTCTCCCTTAATCTTTAGCTTCTTTATGTCATTCTTAATACTACTAATATTCTTATCTAGGGTTGATTAGCTCATTTTTACGTTGACACTAAAACATCTAAGAAATCTTTTTTGTATTTTCCTTTTGCAACAAGGGAAGGGAAGTCGCGAGATTTTAGTTATTCGAGTAAACCAATCATGCTTAATAATACTATACTATTTTTTTCATATATAAACACACAATATTGTGTTGTTCTTTTATTCTGATATGGGCTTAATAATGAAGTTGCGTTGAGTTGTTATCGAGCCAAGTGTGGATGGAAAGGGAAAAAAAATGATTCTTTAGATGTGCGTATTAAGGGGTTTATGGTTTTCTTTAACTTCCTTTTCATTGTATTCTTTTTCCAAGAAAACATAGAAAATTGTAACTATGACTCTCTTAGCAAGTTTCAGTCATCTTAAACTTTAGGAGCTAAACATTTGAGTATTACATTTCATCTAATCTTTTGTTGGATTACATAAAAAGAAAACCATGTCTCTTATGGATTTATAAACGAGTGGTGGGAAGTGAATTTACCTGCTGAAGAGGTACATCTAGAGCTTCTCGAACCTGCACTCAGGGTTAAGTTTGCTAGAGGTGGTATGGCAAAAAAGGACTTGCTAGCTTTAGTTTCTTTTCATGACTTTTGTCTGTCACCTTTTGTATTGGGCCTCGATTTAGATTCAACAAAGCTGATAGGTATATACTTCTGATAATCTTTTTTGTGCATTTTATAAGCTTTTGAGTTACCAACTTAGTTCATTATTGTACAAAAAATGACTTTTTCAAATCTCATTTTTGTTTCATATAGTGCGAAGGAATATCATTTTTCATGATATGTAAGTTAACATTTGGTTATCATCTCCATTTGATAGATAACTATAAGGTATTTTGATGAAAAGTAACTTTGTATATTTCTTCTCGACTTCATTTGATAAATTTTCTTTTGATATGGGATTAATTTGCTAATATCGAACACAGGAAACGTTTGTTTAACATGATAATGATCTCTCGAAAATTTCCCAAGTTGTGTCATGGGCGGCTGAGAAGGAAGTGAAAGAGAAATCAACCGTGTCAAACCATAGCAACATTAAGTCAAAGTAAAAGTCGAAGGATAAGCATGCAATGTTTTGAACCTTCTACAAGTGGTTGAAACCATGTGGCAAAGGTTGTTTGGATGCCGACAAACAAGGTGATGTTTAGAGTTTAAACTATTTTCATTATTTGTCATTGGACTAGATTATTTGATGTGCTTATCAAGTGCTTAATAGCTTAGTGGAGGATATATAATTGGTTGTTATGCAAAAGTCATAAGCTATTCTTATGAGCCTAACCAAACACCCTCTTAGTTTTTAGAATAAGCTGATAAACAAATCCAAAGACTGTCTTTTGCGCGTTGTGTTTTGATATAACATAAGCTGATAATTTGTTATTGTGAATAAGGATATAATGTTCTTTCCTAACAACTCCTAATAAGTTGATAGTTTGAGATAGTGGAAAGCGATATTTTACATGCAAGGTATCATAGTAATCACAAGGTAAATCGTGCGAAAATATAGCTGATAGTTTGAGATAGTAAAAAGTGATAGTTTGAGATAGTGGAAAGCGATATTTCACATGTTATATCACATATATTTGTATATGTTATCCATTCTTTAAAGAAATAATTTCAAGAAACTAGCCTGCCCATTCGGGCGGGATATGAAACTAGTTCATATATAAAGACACATATATGATATCTACATATGCATAAACTCATTGTGAGGTTGTTAAACATAATTTCTTCATGATTCTTAGACTATAGAACATAAACAACGTTCTCATCTCGAATCTATTTGATGATGAAACACAAAGATAATAGTTGGTAACATTCTTGTGAAACTCTTATTTTGAGTTTAGTTATGACTTAGCTTACTCTTACACTCATTTATATCATGTTAACTAATTGATATATTTATGATAATGGTTTAATGATTATAATTCATTACATATGAATACAAACGTATTTTCGCATACACATACAATGTCTCTTGTATGAGCATTTAGACTGACAAACATATACATACATTCTTACATATGATACACATATATATTTGCAAGAGACATATGCGGATACATAAATACACATACACAAACGCATAACTGATTTTAGTTAACGAATCAAACAATTCATAATTTATTTGAGCTCATTAAATAATCTTTGATCTTGACTCGAGCTCGAATAAGAAACTTTCCTCAGTCAGTTTCATGAATTAAGCTTACAACGTCACCACCAACATAGTGTAGTAAGACAACCAACTTTACAACCAATCATACTTAAACACGTATATACCCACAAAAACCAACATCACACACACACACACAACTCCCTTTTATTTCTTCCATGACTCGTCTTGGGAAAGACAGACTTCTCTATCTTTGTGACCAAAGACGCTTCTAAACAGGGTGTGTGTAATAAGAAGGGCATGTGGTATAAGGGGGAAGACACGCATTGCCCTCTTATAACTACCGTCTGAAACAAGTGTGAGAATTTTTAAAGGAGACGCATCCATGCTATAAGTACATATTAAATATGCGGTTCTAGATTATTCTCACTCTTTTCTTTTTAATTTTACTTTTAGTTTTAGCATAACTCTAATATAACTTTTACTAAACGTCAAGTGTGCCTATAATAATACTTGAAAAGTGCATCATTCATATTCACAAGTAGAACTAAAAAAGGTTAAAACTTGGTCAATTGTAATCATGTTTGTATTTTGCAAGCATGCAAGTATCACTCTTTAGTCATTTTATAAATTTTGTATTTTGAAAATATAAATTTATGTCTTGAAAATTTTGTATGGTGGTTGTATATTGGCTAATCAAATAAAAAGGATGAAAACGTATCCAAGATTAAAAATGATAAGAAAAAAAGGAGATGGGATGTTGGTCCCCTTGAATGTGATATTAGGTTATCAAGTTAAACTAATCACATTTCATAGCAACAAAGTGAGTTTTAAACAGATATATGTAAACAATATAATAAACAAGTTTAAAACACACAGAAGTAACTTTTCAACGTATAGGTTCTTATTATGATCAAATAAAGAATCTATGACACACATTGCTTGCAGAATAGCAAGGTGGTTGAATGACAATTCGGATGTGATCTCCTTCTAACTTAAACTAGAAAAAGTTACAAGTTTAAGAAAATAATCTATTCGACCAACACTTGAGATTTAGCTCCAATGGTCCTTTTCAGTTTGTTTGAGAGATAAATGCTCTTCAATGTGTATCACATTAATTGAAAGGGATAACATTTACTCTTTACATCGCTTTCCTTTTATAAGGAAAGAATTATGATTTATAAGTTTAACCTAGGACATATGTCATGCATTAAATGGTGGTTGAGATACCATTTAATGCAGACATGCTTTAAGGTACTAGGTACAGTTCTTTAGGGAAAATAGTTGTACTTGTATACCAACTTTAGAAGTATTCATTCCCAAAGAGATTGCTTTATTCTTTTTTATATAAAGCAATATTTTTCCTGCCTTGTAAACCTTCTAAAAAAGAAACATTTCGTTTAGCCTTCTAAGAAAATTAAGCGGCAACAAACATAGAGTGACTAAGGTTTTTTTTCTTTTTTTTAGAGAGGATATAAGCGGCTATTTCTTATTATAATCAGAACATCATTTCCAAATTGGATAATATCTGCAGCGATTCTCTTTCAACTGTTCGTGACATGGCAGCCAATCCATGATTGTATCAAATCTTTTGTAACATAAATCGATTGTGATCAGTCTTTTATTTGTTATTTTTTTGTAATAGAATGATAATTTGATCTTAGATCACCGCATGTTTGACAATGTTTAAATTGTTCGTAACTTTGTATTGGTATTCTCTGTAAATGTAATCACAAATTGACCG
>BQNB010035744.1:17835-50639 GCA_026074375.1 Tanacetum coccineum | reverse complement strand
AAACATCGATTATCAATTCGTCTTTCGATTTTCAATTCAAGCTTCGTTGGGACATAACGACCCGGAGACACCCTATATTACTTCCGGTTTCATTGTCCTCGCGGATTCTAATCCTTGTTGTGTACTTATGTCTATTGGTATATAATAAGGAGACCAATCTGCGCGAGTCAAATAGTTTCTTTATTGTTAGCTTGATACATAAAGTCTTCCTAGAGGAGAGCAACATAATCAACATTCTTCAGATTGTACATGGCCCACAAGAGTTGAGCTCGTGATTCCTTGAGCCTATCAAGTCCCGTTGATTTCCCAGAGATGCACCTGTTAATGACAACAGCCAATGTCCTCGAAGGCTGGTGCATTTGATCATTACGTATTGTAGATAGCATTTCACAATTTCTAGAGTAGCCGATCTCTTTAATAAATGAGACTAGATCATCTTCAGATGGTAGATCATCAAAATCTTGATTAGGTAGTCTGGGACAGATCTGAAGGATCTCACGAAATACTTCAGTGTCAACTTGGCACTTTTTCTTATCCAGTTTGAAGTTGTAATCATTTATATTTCCAATCTTGTTGATAGTGTTCCAGAACTGATGCATGTAGATTTCAAGGACTTCAGTAGTGATCTGGAAAGCGGGATAGCAAGGAGATAGCTTGAGAGCTTCTAATGTAACTTGATATGTTTATTCTTTATGTGGCTTGGTGAAAGCAATTCTAGCATTGCATCTTTCAATCTTTAGCCTCTTCTCAAGAGCGACCAAAGAATTGTCAAGAGCAGCTTGTTGAGATGCAATAGGATCCATGTTTCTGCTAAGAAGATTCAAATACAGTTCATATGCAAAGCAATTTATAGACATTAGTCAGGCAGACTTAGCCACACATTATCAGGCATTCAATAGCAAGACACAAACCAGAAGGTCAACTTGATGCGTATTTTCTTTTAAAATATATTTTTATCAAGTTTTAAATTTATAAAACTCGATCTACCTAATGAAGCACTAACAGGCAAAGAACCCGATCGTGGGGAGTATAGAATGGTAAATCCGAGGTCGTCCTAAGAGCTAAGGTGTAATTAGTTTTAATTTGAAATGTCACGTTTTGAAAATGGTTTTTGATTTTAATTGAAAGAAATAGAAAACCAATCAAATAAATAATTGAAATTAAAAGGATAGGAGATATCAAGAGAGAAAACATGCTAACCTAGTTACTTCATTACTATTGTTATGAAGATAATTTCCTGTGCAATGTCAAACTATGGCTTCATTACTGGTTTCTAAGGTCGATAGACTTGAATGTGCATATACAGTATATCCTATACTTCCTGCGATTCTGAATCAGTCCTGAATAATCTGAGAGGTAGGCTATCCAAGTTGCAGTGATTAATCCCAACTATTCCCAAAGCATATCTAATAACCTATTAAGATTATTAACCCCCTTTGAAAGAGTTCCTGTGCTTTTTAAGTATCGAGTGATTTGTGCGGTGACCGGTTAGTTCCTACACCAGGTAAAGAGTTAGTGATCCTCCCTAATACCCATTGGATCCCATCATGACAAGGTAATCTATTAATGGGGCAAGTTAGGTCCAAATCACCCGTACTACCAAAACCCAAGGTTACACGATAGTCAAGGAATATCTAATAAAATCATAATTTAACAGGAAACAATCATAACAAAAGTAAATTCATAAGTAGGCTAGCACTTTAAGTGCTTAGCCGCTCATGGTAATGGAAACACAGTAAAAGATAGAAGTAATCATATATTGAAAACTCATAATTCTTACAAGATTCGTAATTTGAATGATTAAATACAAAAAGTAAGTAAAGTGTGATCTCCCTTGGACTCCAGGTGAATTCTTCGAAGGTTGGAAGCCTTTGTTGCCTCTCCAATTGGCTGTGGAGGAAGTGATGTCAGAATAGATTGAATGAGGCCTTTATTTATAGTTATTATACGTGTTACGGTGTAACCAATAAAGGTGTTATGCCGTAACCAACTTACACGGCCTTCCATAATTAAGCAGCTATTACGGCGTAACCAGATATGGTGTTACGCCGTAACCTTAAAATAACTTCCATATGTACGTGATCTTTATTCTATATTTATGGATCTTCATGTTTATGGCGTAACTGGATAAGGTGTTACGCCGTAACTATAACTTTGACGAGATTTCCTTCCAAATATAGGGTTACGGCGTAACTAGATATAGTGTTACGCTGTAAAGTCTTCCTTGATCTTCGTACTTGCTTAATTTATGTTACGGCGTAACCATTTTTGGCCGTAACATTCTTCAGAATTTACACTTTAAGTCCTTTTTCCCTTGTTTCTTGTCACTTTCCTGCATTTCACCTAAAAACTACAAAACAATAGAAAATATCTCATTTTTGAGTGTTAGTGAGACATTTGCAGGTATTTTAGGGGGTATTTTGCCACCAAAAAGTATTAAATATTTGATGTTATCAGTACACTGCCTAGAGAGTTGTAAAACTTATTGTGTGTTACAACGACCCACATCATATGTACAAATGACTGGCTTGGATCCGGACAGTGCTATATTCACCCGACCATAATTTGTAGGAGCGACAGACTCTCAGGAGAAAATACGAAACCCAAACAACCCTAACTTTTAAATCGTTTCCTTTATATTTTTTGATTCAAATCAGTATAATACTTGTGGTTAGGCTTCTTAATCTTTGATTTTGTTTGCTCTAACTCAAGTTTATATATCAGATTTGTTCTAGTTTTTAGGGTTTACGATTCTGTTTTTAGGGTTCTTCTTAAATTGACTTTAGGGTTTCGTTTCTTGATCACTGAGGTTTTGATTGCCTATTATTAAACCTAGTGATCATTAATTGAAGGACGATTTGAATTTAATTCTGTGTTTTGTGTTTTCGATTCTAAACCCTAGCTAGCTAGGGTCTCGTTATTGAAGATTAGGCATTTTCTTATTGTTTGTTCAATTGGAAGTGCAAGTGGCTGGTAGAGTAGGGGTTACTGGTTGTGGTGGAATGGAGCATGGATTTTTAGTCAAAAAAGGAGTGGGGGTGGGAGAGGTGTAAAGGAGAAGAGTCTTAATAGGAATTCGATAAATACCTCTTCAAGTATTGGTGTGTCTACGGAATCAAATGATACTATGAATAAAGATACTCTAGTTGGTGTTGCATCTGTTGTTAAGGAGGGTGTAACACCATCTGTGGTTGACATGACGGTGGAGATGGAAAAGATAAGCTCTTTGGAAGATACTACAATTCTGGGATCTTTTCCACCATTATTTACACCGGTTACTACTACGGCTGGTAATGCCCTTGGTAAGTCTTTGTATGCTAATGTTACTTGTAAACCAAGTGGGAAGAAGCTGAATATTCGTACTTTGTTTACACCGAGGGGTAATGGGATTGATGTGGTTGTCTCGATGGAGTCTATTCAAGCTATAAGTGAACGATTTGCTAATACAACATATGGTTTTCTTTTGGGGAAGCGGGTGGCATACCCTTTTGTTGCTAACTATGTTAGGAATACTTGGGGTAAATATGGGCTTGTTCGTTCTATGTTCAGCACGTCTATCTGATTATGTAGCTCCATGGAAGGATTAGATGCTATGCTTGAGAATGGTCCATGGTTTATCCGGAATCACCCGCTTATCCTGAAGAAATGGCATCTAAATGAGAACCTATTGAAAGAAGATGTTAGTACTATTCTAGTTTGGGTTAAACTCCATGGTGTACCTGTTACGGCATTCAGTGAGGATGGCTTGAGTGCCATTACTACTAAACTGGGTACTCCTTAAATGCTTGACTCTTATATATCTAATATGTGTATGCAATCTTGGGGTAGGTCAAGCTATGCTAGAGTGATGATTAAGCTTCGAGCTGGTGTAGAGTTGAAAGATAACATTGTCATGGCTATGCCTAAAATTATTAGGGAGGGCCATTACATATGTAATGTCCGTGTTGAGTATGAGTGGAAACCTCCTAGGTGTGCGTCTTGTAAGGTTTTTGGACATATTCATGAGGAATGACCGAAGAATACGGGTGGTTCTGGTGAGAAGAAGCATCTGAGGAAGCCTAGTCAAACTTCTCAAGGTGTTCCGGTTGGTCCAAAAATGGGTTTAAACCTCAGAAAGAATATATACCTGTTCCTAAAAAGACTACAGCTAGCTTTAGCAGTAATAAGAAGAAAGGTGTGGAACCGACTATTGAGGTTAGTAATTTTAATCCATTTGAAGTTCTTAATTCGGTCGATAATGATGTGGAGTTAGGTACCAATGGGGGGACTACCAATTTGATAAATAACATGGCTACTTCAAGTGGATCCTCTTTTATGAATGTCGATAATAGTAGTACTAGTACTACTCCTATTATTGATAAAATCGGGAAGTTTGAAGAACTAATTACTAGTGGGAAAGCTACTCTTGTGGATGAAGTTAGTAATCCTTTGAAGAAGGTTAAGTTTTTGGGTGATTATGATAGTGAAGATGAGGTTGCATCAATTGATAATGATATGGCTCACTATATGGCTTTAGAAAGGGTAGGTTTTAGCACTCAAAGTTTGCTGAAACAATGGAGAGATTCGTATGGTAATGATGACTATGATGAAGACCCATACGATGATGATATGTACGAAGGTCTGGATATTCCTTAAGAGCTTCAAGCTATATGCGATAATCTGGATATCCGAGTTTGAGGTCGTAAGAAGAAATAAATTTATATTTCTTTTGTCTATTCATTTTGTGTACCTTCCTTTTAGGAAGTAGCTTTGCCCATGTAACAGGCGGAGATGTAAGACTCACCTTCATCCCTTGTACTTAAATATTTTTTGGCGTAATAAAATTTAACGAGGAAACCCTTTACCCAAAAAGACAATACTTTGTAGGAACATCTTACTCCAAGCATCGTATAGAACCTTTATATCGATTTCTTTCACCCTCCTCAGTCCAACATTAACATAACATGTCAACGTTTCTTTTATTGCCTAAATACAAAAGTAATCAATCTAATAGCTTGGTACCCGCGCAAAACAGCGGTTTCGACGACACTAAAATTGAAATAAACTAAATATTCATAAAAATATATGAAAATGGATGTTGAATTAAATAGCACAAAATTTTAGAAAATATGGTAAAAATAAATAGATAAAAAGATATTTTAATTTAAAAATAATGTTGGTTTTTTAATTAATAAGTGACACGTGTCACCATAAGATGTGGTTCCCTAAAATGAGATGGATGGTCAAGATTGCATATACTTATAATTTTATAAAAGTAAGTTTAAAAGTCTTAATTTTTAAGACTTTCTAAATATAAAATATCCTAAATGCTTTATAATATAGTATAGATTAATAAATGTTTCGAGAATTACCTTCTTGCTCATATATAATAGCATATGCAAAGGCCACTTGCAGTTATGACTTATAATTAAACATGAAAAAAGTTGAATCAACCAGATTTGATATTTTAAAGCATTAACGTTGCAAATTTTATTTATGCCAATGATGCAACCAATCTCCACTATAATAGAATCAATGTCACTCTGAAAGCATAAATTCCTATATAAAAACAGCTCATAAACGATATCAGGAAATTTAAACACAATAAAAAAGCTACATTTAATGACATAAAGGAAAAAAGACGACGACGTTCATATTCTGCCTTCACAAACACACTTTATATAGCGTCACGCTTTCTCAATATCCCCAAAAAATACCATAAACACAACATATTGTCAAACAAAATATATTTTTATTTTTAATTCGAAAGAGACACAAAACAAACAATCATTACCACAAATTCTACAATGCATTAAATGGGCACGCAGAAACATATGAAAGTAGAAACCTTAACGATTCTTTATACAAAGCGCATAAAATCAACAACATTAATATTCTACCTTCACAAACTGACTTTATATAGTGTCATGCTTTCTTAATATCCTCAAAACAATACTGTAAACACAGCATATCGTCAAAGAAAATTACATTTTCATTTTTAATTCGCAAGTGAGACAAAACAAACAATCATTACCACAAATTATACACTGGATCAAATGGGCACACGCAAGCATATGAAAGTACAAACCTTAACAATTGATTATACAAAACGCATAAAATTAGCAACCATTACTACACACCATTCTTTAGAGAATATCATAAAACACATACGATAAGAACTTATACAAATTATATATATTTTACGCGCATAGCTACATACCAGAATCTAAAAGAAATGACATAGCTGATGAGGTGTTATTTTATACACTTTTTTGGGTTCATTTAACCCCTAAAATCATGCAAATATACTCTATTATTGCACTAAATCCTTTCTTTTTGTGTAATTAGCATTTGGGAAGCACTTGGATGGGATACGCATGACTTGGGCTTGATTCGGTAAGAAACAAGGCTAAATGACAACTTTTTAGCTTCGTGACCACCATTTTGACATGGTCACCAAATGTGCCTAGAAAGTGAAGTTTTTATAAAGTTTTGTGATGACCCAGTGTGTGAAGACGGCGTCACCAAAAGCTCCTGACAATGTCACAAGCTCAAGAAGAAGGCGTCATAATTATTTTTGACGGCGTCACAAGTATGGCGGTGGAAGAACCCTATTTTGGGATCGACGTTGTGACGGCGTCACAAACATAACCTGACGCGGTCACACCCTGTTTACTATATATACAAGCCCATTATTTTCATAATTCGTGTGTGAAACTTTGGAGAGTTTTGAAGCTGCTATCTTAGACGATTTTAGGGCTTTTATACCCTTGTTACTCATATACTCACATGTTGATTAAAGTTAAGTAATTCAATCTTTAATCATTTAAATGTGTTTATGTATTGTTTGATTAATTTTTTTCTTCTCTTCTTGTTAACATGTTAGGCTAAATTTAATTATGTTTACTTATGATTGCATGAAACCTAGTTGTGAAATTTAATCTATTGTTTCTTGTTAGTGGTGTGCACGTTAGGCATTAGAAAACTAGCTATAGGATATAACATTAGCATAGACGTCTAGTGAAACGTGACTAATTAATTGAAGCCATAGTGGTAAGCTAATTATATAAATATTTAATGCGTGTGATTTAACTATTGGGTAGGAGAAGCGTTTTCAGAAGCCCTTACTTAGGTGGTAACGTAGATGCGTTTCTGACCGACTCGCAATCGAATTGGGGGAATACTTCACATTAAACTAACGAGGGTGACAAAATAATAGGTTATATAGATCAACTAGGGAGTAGTGCATGATGAAATGAGCACGTTTGTTTACCTATACGAGTTCTCACCAATTTTACTTTTCTTGCAAAATTAGGAGTAGTTTAGTTTAGTTAAAGCCAACTCTCTCAAAATATTGATTTTACTTGCTAACTAAAAAACATAAAAACATAAAAATACTATTATCTAGACTCTTAGATCTTAATAACATAAAATTCAAACCTAACTCACTATTCCCTTAGAGAACGATCAATCCTCGGAGTCTTGCCTATACTACACTACAATGATTAGGTACTCTGCCTAGGAGGATTGTAAAACTTCGATGTTGCAATCCGCCACATCAAGTTTTTGGCGCCGCTACCGGGGAATAATCTAGGTTACAGATTCTATTTAGCTTAGATCTACTCACTAGATTCCTATCAAGTGAGTTTTAATTCTTTTTAGTAGCTTTCTCGTAGTTTATCTTTTCTTTGTTCCTTTTGTTTCATAACTTTAATTTCGTTAACCATTATGGGATACGAAGACCGACCACATACCTTAGGAATTTATTCCCGATATAGCCACGAGGGCTATCGAAACACTATTGAGATCCTCGAAGGAGCCAATGTGGCATCTCTACGATTCGACACCAGTCGGTTGGTGCAAAATGGATGTGCATTCCATGGACTCTAGTTCGAATACCCTAACCTACACCTTAAGGATTTTCTTAAAATCGTTGACTCACTTAACCCAATGGTGTTGATAAAGAGATAACACATCTACATTTATTCCAAATCTCTCTTCGCAATCAAGCTAGCAATTTTCTTGAACGTTTACCCGCGGGAACCAACTCCACTTGGGAGGATCTCACTACCCGTTTCCTTGCTCAGTTTTTCCCACCAGGGAGGACTACTTAACTTAGAAATGACATTTTGATGTTCTAACAACATCATGGTGAATCTCTTTCTGAAGCATTGACTCGTTTCAAGGACTTACTATGAAAAGTCCCTTATCATGGCATTGATCTTTGGCTCAAAATCCAAGTTTTCTATGATCATGTCTCCTATCATCTTAAACGCGAAATTGACCATGCTGCTGGTGGCAAACTTCGTGACAAGAGTGCCGAAGAATCTTGGTAAATCATTGAGGACCTCGCCTTCTATGACAACGAAAGTTAGAATGACCCAAAAGATCTCGCAAAACCGATCAAGGCAATCTATTTGCCTCAAGATGTCCCAAGTACATCCGACTGCCGTCTCATCGAGCTCAAAAATCAAGTCCAATACTGGATGGAAGCTCACATCGCTCCTAAACAATCCTCTCAAGTGAATAAAATCGCTTATCCATGTGAGATTTATAGTAGTTCTCACGACACTCAATATTGCATGGAAAATCCCGACCAAGATTTTTTGATTATGTATCTTTGCGTACCCACGAAGTGGGAGAAAACCGGTTCGCTACTAACTTGGAGCCAAAGAATTTTAACGAAGCCACTGACTCATGAAGGGACAAATCAAACTTTAATTGGCACAAACTCAAACTTTCTCAAGTCCCTTCAATGGCTTATTCTCAACTTATACTTTTAACTTACCGTCTAGATCTTTCAATTACCAAACAAAAATTGAAAGGGTATTGTCTGATGTTTTACTCTTATTAAGAAAATCACTTGTCTAGGCTTCGGACCCATCTCAAGCAACAACAAGAAAAGGCAATCAACAAAATCGACACATTGTGGAAGATTGTTTCGGAGAAATTGATAGTGCATCCACTAGCGACACTAACAAAAATTCCAAGGTTTACATCAATGCTATCTCGTTTGACCGCCAAGTGAATGAGGCACCTTTGAACAAAGGAATTCTCAAGAGTCCGTCCAAGCTCTTCTTCAAAAATATCAAGCGTAATCATCTTTAGGAGAAGAAGATAGGAACTCCTCTTCCCGTAATCACGTTTATTTTGTAACACAATATAGTATCAGGATTTGAGAAAACGGAAGAGGATGAACCTGATAATTCTAAGATAGAATAGAAGGGAGAGTCTAGTGTCATAGGAAAGGATGACAAGAGTAGTGATATAGAAAATAGACACACGGACATGAAAGTAATGTAGAAGAAGAAGAAGAATGGATTGAATACGAACAACCTCTTGATTTCGTCGATGTACACGATGAATCGGTCTATGAATCACTAATTGAGAAAATACCGAGTTGTTCATTGAATTTCGACTTTAGAATTGAGAAAAGGGAACCCAAATAACCTTAAAATCCCATGCATGATAGGGCATAAGTTCATTGCCAAAGCCTACACTGATTTAGATTTACCCATGAATGTTATGTCTCTCGCTTACTATAATGCCGTTAGAAGTCAAGGATATGAAGATATAGGGTTGAATTTTGTTAGAATTGGAATGGATATGCATGTGTTTGTAGGAAACATGAGTTATGTAATGGATTTCACTATTTTGGACAATGTTGAGGCCAATATTGATCCTAGCTTATCACAAGTAGTTTTGTAGACCTTTTATGGAAACCACTAGGTTAATACTAGATAACGAAAAAGGACGTATTACATTCATTGATAAAATTAGGGAGGTCACATTTAAAAACCATATGAAGACCCAGAAATGAATGACTTGACCAGTGAAGGACATGATTTGTTATCATCTAGGATAATACTTAGTGACGATGATGCAAGAAAAGGATGTGAAAGGGTGTGGGATTTAGAAAGTAGGTTCTACAAAGATGTTGAAAAGCTTAGTCCCTTATATAGAAGGGATATTGAAATGATAGATCTTGAAATACCATTCGGAAATGGTAATAGTGTGACGGAAGATGGAGTCACGTAAGGAGTGTGACTTTGAGTCTAGCTACAAGACCCATAAATAAAGAAAAACGCTTGTTGGGAGACAACCCAATCTTTTTAACTTTATTCATTTTAGGAGTGTCATGTGTTTTTAATTCTTATTATTTGTTTTTATATGTTTGAATGCTATGTGATCATTCTTTATTTTGTTTTTAACTTCGTATTAAATACATACAAATGTATTTTGCATAAAATAAGTGTAGGGACAAACTATTTGGTTAATAAGAATCACATCAAACATGTAAATAGATAATTTAGATTAATTCACATTTTATGTTTGTTTGTTTGTTTGAGTCATATATTTGTACTAACCGTTCTCGTGGTTTATGTAGTAATTTCTCAAAGAAATAACTAATAGGACTTTGTAGAAATTTCTCCAAAAAAAACGAACACGTAAAACTTGTCAGGTCATCCTGACGGCGTCAGGCTTTGTTCCCGACGACGTCAGGCCGACAAAAAAAGGAAAAACTACGTTTTTTCGGATTTTTGCAAATTTATTTTTGTTAAATTTTAAGAATTTCTAATTTTCCATATTTTTGCAGAACACCACGTTAACATTAGCACACATATTCTATCTTTATTGTTTTATTATGATTTAGATTTTGATTATAACGAGTTGTATATCATTTACCGTCGATTTTATGTGGGTATGTTGTTTTTGTCACTGATTTTCAAGTTATATTGAATAAGGAGAGTCTCGGAGCTCTTAGGATTTCCACTTAGATGATTCTTGGATGTGGATTTAGCCGGTTTATCTCGTTTCTTCTTCGACATTGAGCAAACTAGGGGAGTATTAGTTTTTTTGCTTTTCAGTTATTTTTTATTTCTCGTTTTTCGGGTAGTTTTAGAACATTGGGGACAATGTGTAATTTAAGTGTAGGGAGGATAATGAAAGCCTTAGAAACTATCATTCATTTGCATTTGTTTTGTCATTAAAATGATGTGTAATATACCGACACATAGTTTAAGACAATAATTTTGGCCAAAATTTAAATTTTTTTATAACATATATTGGTGAAATTATAGTTTTAGAAGCGTCTCATGGCAGAAATTATATGACTAGCAAAAAGTTCTATCACTAAAAAAATTCCATCTAAAAAATATGAGGTTCGACTCTAGATCTTTAAGAATATAAAAGTATTCATCTTTAATACTTGTGAATGTACCGGTAGTATATTTTTAATTATCTGTTGCAAGTTTTGAATTTTTACCGCAAGGAATCACGAGCATCAAAACCTCCTTTAATATTTAACGGGTAAAAAGTGAGAAGAGTTGATTGATAGGGCTATTCACACAAAGTCACAAAAACTTGCTTTTGCTTTTGGCTCATGTTATTTGTACCCCCTCTGAAAAGCCGTTTGTACCCGCTTAGTTTTTCCTGTTTTTTTTAATTTTTTTTTTTTTTAATTTTTTTTATAATTTTGTTTATATTATAAAACAGTGAAACGCAGAATATGGAACGAAAAATATACAGTTTAACAGGTCAAAAGTATGAAACTGTCAAAAATTACGGAACAGAAACTGATAAAAAACTGCGTTGCACTGTAAAAGGGGGATATAAAGGGAATCTTCGGTACTTTTTTTGTACCTTTTAGTGGGCCAGGAGGGTACCAATAGTAGCACCATTTGCTTTTACCGTTTCATTGGGTATTGTGCAAGGTTTTAGTGGTCAGGAAAAAACATCAATGCTATAGGTGTAAAAACCAAGAGGGCAATTTTTGGAGTTTTGCAAACTTTCTTGTAGGGAGGTTGCCCCTACAGCATGAGTCCTTTATAGGGTTTTCCAACATTCCACAAGTAAACATTTCCCAACGGTAAAAAATATTTAAATAAAATAATTATATTTGAAGCTACGGTGGATCTGTGGTTTTGATAGTGGCTAATTATGACGATAGTTACTTTGCTTACTAGCCGTTGAGTCATGAATCATGATGTTTAAAAAGAGGTTGTAACAATAACTGTTTTTGTACGTTACAACATGTTAATTTTGAGAGAAACATTCACAAATGGTCCGGTTAATTCAAAGGAGTATATGATAGAGTTTGGTTGAGCATCGGGTCAAAATCGAACCGAACCGAACCGACCGATAAAAACTGAACCAAATTGAAAATCGACTTTAAGGAAAACAAGAACTGAAAATCGAACCAAAGTGAACCGAGCAAAACCAAACCGAATAGATAGTTTAAGCTTTTTTTTTTAACACGAATCAAACCGAGCAAAACTAAAACCGAAAACAATAAATATACAAAAACCGAATACCGAATCGAAAATGGTCAGTTCGATTTCGATTGGTTTGGCTCGACTCGATTTGTTAATTCGGTATTCGGTTGATTTTGCTCGGCGATACGATAAAAAAACTCTTCCTTAAATGTTCATAATCGATTGTGTGACTTCGTTTAAATAACAACACGTGTCATCAAAAGTATAATTGGCTGGTAAAATATTTTCTAAGTTGCTGTAACTTTTGCTTTTGTCTTATATGTAAAAATAAATAAATAAATCAAAAGAAACTTTTTTTTTGAACGGCAAAAATTTATTAAACTAGCAAGCAGCTAGAAAACAATTACAAGGAAATAAATCAAAAGAAACTCACCAATTCTGTATTTCTCTACGACTTGCGACATATTTTTGTAAAATAAATTTATTCATTTTGATTTACGTTCATAGGTAGTCTATTAATTTTATATGTTTTCAATCTTTTTTATATAATAAAAAAATTACATCATATTAGATTTTTTTTATGAGATTTAATTTTATTAAAAAAAAATTAAACCAATCAGAACGCTTAATTTTGACATATATGCTAAATCATCTGATTTGATTGGTTAAAAAATGTCAAAATTGAATCCAATTTAATCAAAATTAAAAATTTTGATGAAAGAATTTGGTGGGAAAAAAACACATAAAATTATTTATGTCAAATTTGTGAAAACAAATTAAAATAAGAGGAGGCAATTAATAAAACTTTAGTAGTTGAATTTAAAATAAATAATATGGTGTTAAATGCAAATTTATAAGTTTTTATGTTTTTTAATAACTTTAGAAGATAAACAAATAACCCTTAAACTTTTTTACCCATAGAATTTATATTTTAAAAATACAACATATATGTTGTTTTAAAATACAACATATATATGCACAAGATTATTAAGATCCAAATAAAAGCATGGATTATTGTGTATAAATATAAATAGACGTTGTTGTACGTATACGAACAACTCATGTTTTTCTTCTTTATGAGTTTAAGTAATAATATCCGCAAAAAAAATATTTTTACTATATGCGTTCAATAAGGACACGATGATTTATAGTGGTTCGGCTACGAAGCTCTTCTTCGCCATACTCTACTCCCCGAGTACCCAACTCGAGAGTTTTCTTCACTATGTCAACAAGCTACCTTTAGGCGGAGAAAACCGTACACGCCGCTTTACTTTTTTCGATACTAAGCCAAATACCGAGTTCTACTTCGAGATAGAACCAATCTAACACACTATGTATTATAAGGCCTAAAATACTAATCAATCATACAACTATGATTACAGAAGACAAATATATGATGGTGGATAAATATCACAAATGTGACGACATAGCTAAACTAATAACACTTGAAGCTTGATATCTTCTTTGTGTTCTTCAGTAAAGAGTTGAATGATTGGATCACTTGTAATGGATTATAGAATAAGTATAATGATCAAAGAGTGTATGAAAGAAAATAAATATACAAAGGAAAAGTGAGGAAAGGGTTGTGCAAATGAGAACATTTGGTTCATATTTATAGGAAAATTTTTGAATTCAAATTCTGCCAACATTTGCCAGCTCCACGGATCGACGGGTCCATCGTACCTCGGATCCGTCTTCCTTTATGGTGGAATCGTGCGTTACTATTAGCCGATTTTTTGTCATTTAGTGGTTAACCACAAATCTTTACAAGATATTATAATTGTACTTAAAAATATGATTTTAGATACTTTTAGAAGAAAATGTTTGTTAACATTAAAAAGGAAAGATTTTATAAATTTGAAAAGTTATGGAAAGATTATTTCTATTCATGGTTAATCCTATTTTGTCTTATTGATTAATATAACTAGTTGATTATTAATCATGTGTTTATTTGAAATCATTTGATTAGTAGTGGTTTATGCAAATGACTAAATTAGTATGCAAGACAAAATATTTTCTTTGATCATTAACTACGCTTTATAATGCCATATTCATACCTTAAGTGATTTGACGTCGGCAAGTAAAATTACGACTAAATAACTTGTTTACGTAAACTTTTACGTAGTATGACATTATATTTGTTATTATCAAAACTTGAAGATCGTTAAATATAAATATCGTTTTTACGCGAATATTTGTATTAACAATCTCCCTCTTTTTGATGATAACAAAATATAAACTCATATTAAATAAAAGTATACTAAAAAAGTTTTTAGTAGTTGAGCTTACATCTCTTCCCCCCTTGTTGTCAAAGCAAAAAGTGTTATGCATGCGCAGTTGCAAGACGTTTAGACGAATGCAAAAATGTGTGACGTTTTCAAAATAATAAATGTACGTATTGCAAATGCTCCCCCTTGGTGTATGCTCTACCTTGTTTGGGGCACCAAAGAATCGAGCTATGAAGGCGTGCTAAAAAACAAAGTTCGTAGCGAGCAAATATATATATGACAACAACACACGCATATATACAACCACCATCATCACAACATAAATAAAAATAATGTTAATTCCATTATAAGGGAATAGACATAAAATAAGCATAATAATAAGCTAAAATAGCAACAACTAGAAAATGAAAAATAAGCTAGAAAAACAAAATTAACTAAGACTTTAAATCTTAAAATAAAAGTTGCCCATATAACCTGAGGTGGTGGTTAAACAACAAGGTGTTTAATGCGGAAAGTATGGTGGGTTGGAGGAAGATCCAAGGTGATGTTAGATATATGAAAACATGTAGTTAACTCGTTCCCGCAACATGTGGATTTCATGCCTAGTTGTGCTATAACATTGGCAAAACATGTTGTGAAGGTGTGGCAAATCATTTGAATGTACAAAATCCAAGATGTTGTTGTGAGTGTTTGGTAGTTGTTGGTTTCCCAAGTTTGGTGGCAAGTTTGTGAAGTTTTCATGTGGTGGTGCATTGTTGTTGATGTTGACAAACAATGGTTGTGGTGGTGGTGAATGTTCAAATGTGGGCTCTGGATGCGAAAAATGAGGTGGTGGTGATGGATTTGAAGGACCCGGTGGCCAATTATCCATGGTTGAAACATTTGGGTTATGAGGTGGTGTTTGTAGCGGTGGAAGTTCTTGAGGTTCAAGCTTTATTGGTATGAAAAATCTTAGCTTAGGTGGTGGAGCCACATGAGTCAGTGTTGGTGATTCACTAGGATAGGATGAAACGGTTTGATAAGTGCTTCTACTTGAGGTGGATTTTGATGGTGCATGAGGTGGTGTTAGGTCAGTAAATATTGAATCACACTTAATACGGTTTAGGAATATAGAAATAGTAAGAGAGAAAGACAAGACTTTCACAATTTTCAAACTTTTATAAAAAAAGAAAAAGAAAGGAAGGAGGAAGAGAATACAATGTCAAGCCTTAACCCCTTCATCTTAATGAAGAGGTATTTTTAGTGTGGAGAGCACACTTTCTTTTATTGACTAATCTACCCTTTCTAGTTAGATTAAGTGAGATATTTTAACTAATCTCACTTACCTTTATTACATTTACTATTTCTAAACATAAAATAAAGTCTAAATATTACATAAAATAAGTAAACCACTTAAGTATCAATAATTGACACTTTTAAATATAACACCCCGTGTTTTAGGGTCATTGACGTCGTCAATAAATTCACTATGTATTTTTAGTATTGTACGCGTTTGCTTTAAATCGTAAACGTTAAGTTAAATCGCGTAAGCTAAAAATTATCGTTCAATGTAAACGGGCGTCAAACAATTAAATGTTTACATCAAGCAAGTGTTAAGTAATTATTTTGAGGATAATTATTAACATTGTTCATTTATTTTTATTGGTTACGTAAAGTGTGTACGTTTCGCGATAAAAGTACGTTTAGGCATACCCGGAACCCCCATAATTAATCTACGCTTCAACAAATGCCTATTATTATTTCCAATGATCAAAAAGTTTATAAACTTTACGCATGGTCTTATAATTGTGGCGTCCTACATAAATAAATCAAACCAAGACTTATACAATTTCAAAATTTTACACTTTAAATAAAAGCTACACATTGCATTTTTATAAAAGTGCAAGTATACTTCCTTTTTCCATCAAGATAATAGCTAGTAACTTTATCCCTAGATTTCATGGGATAACATACACTTGAGGGAACCAAAGGACCATTCATTAATCACTAAGACCATTGATTGCAGTTTTATACACCTAAAATATATAACCAAATAATATAAACCTAAGAGCGAACAAAAGAATATCTTAGAAAAAGAAAAACATTTTTTTGATTATTTTTGAATTCAATATGAATTAAAAACTAATTTAATCTAATTAAATCTTAAAAAATAGCAAATTAAATACTAAAAATTTGGAAAATTGATTTTTAAGCTTAGAAAAGTCTAAAATATTATAAAAGCTTATGATGTGCTTAACATAAAAATGAAAAGAAAATAGAGATTAAAGTACTTTTAAGCTACTGAAAATGAGGAGGAAACAAGCAAACTCAGAAATCTAGAAAATAAGCCTAAAACCAAAATAAGCTCAAATGCTCAAAAAGCAAAGATAGCAAATGAGCATTTGTTAACTTAACAAACAACTTATAAGCAACTAATTTAAGCAATTAAACCTACTACTTCAAGCTAGAATCTAAAATTTAAAAGCTAGATTCTATTGCTAACTGTTTTTGGCTTTTATGAATTTTTTGTGACTTTGACAGCTAAATTAAACTAAGTAAATAAGCTAGAAAATGCAATTTAAGACTTAATCTATATTAAGCTATAACTAAACCAAATCCTACTTAACTATTAGAACCTAAGACCTATTTTTTACTTAACTAAGAACTAATCCAAAAGTGACAGTACTAACTGTGACAGCAGTACTAACTTTTTGTTAGTACTGGTGCACTTTGCACAAGTGCAAACCAAGAGTGCAGGTTTCCTAAGGGAAATCCTGCACTTAGACACACTCCAATAAAGTGTTCAAACTCAAATCAAGAGATAAACAAGCCTTAAATGGCTGGGTTCAAGATTTCATAAACAAAATTTAAGAGATAAGGTGCCATGGTGCGGAAACAAGAAATATAAGCTCTAACTTTTTCATTTTCAAAATCTAACTTATAAAAACTCTTTTCCTAATTATCTTAAAGGTAAACACAAGTGACTCAAGCAAAATGCACAATTAGTTTTGACTTTTTGAAGTCAAACACACTTAAACCAAACACTCCTTGTTGGGAATTATAATTTGAGTTGATTATGACAAAACATATTAAAGATGGAAGACCTACAAGACAAAGCTGGAATAACATTAATGCTGATTGAAGATTAGTCAAACAGTATTTAATGCTCAGCTAAAAGATAAAGATCAACATTAATGCTGATTGAAGACTGGTCAAATAGTATTTATGATGATTGAAGACTGGTTAAATAAGATTGATCTTATCTTGTCTTGTAAACCCTACTCCCTCTATTATATAAAGAGGGTAGGCGTCTAGGTTAGAGGATTATTATCTCAGGAACATTTTTTTTTTGTAAAATTTTAATAAAAATAACTTCAATTCGAGATCGTGCTCGAAAGAATTACTAAAAACGGAGCATTTTATATCGAATAAAATACGGCGTTTACGATAATTAAAGTTTATAAAAGTAAATTTTATAAACTTCTTTGAACAGTAAGATTACTTTTTACATGATTAGAATCTTTATTTTAAAACATCAATAAATTGATATAACTTTTAATAATGAAGACAGTAACGAAGAATCGCATAAAAAACGGAGCTATACGAATAAATATACAAACATTTCGGGTTTTACGTTAATTAATGGTTTTTAAAAAATGGTTATAACTGGTTTGTCATGTACAGTAAAAATCGTTGTTCTTCAGAGGACTAAAACTTTATGTAAACGTAATAATTTTGATATCTAGTCTTAATAATGATTAGCATGGAACATAAGAAGCAAAGAACGGGCTTGATACGTGGAATTGTTATGTCTATTTTTATCATGATATTTTTTATAAACGTTTTAAACTTTATATAATATGATGTCATAATATAAATAGAGTGGTGTTTAGCTATATAGTATTATATATGGTAGTAGTTATTCAATGTGATTTAGTTATTATTACCGACCTATATTGGATTAGGTGGAACTCTATAATTACCGTGAACGAAGATCTTCTGTGATAACTTGATATTCGCTCACTCAAGGTGTGTTCTTAGCCCCACGTTTTTCATGATTTGTTTTATTAAGTTTTGGTGTGAGAAAACATGCATGTTATAATTGGACGCAAGTAGATAAGTTTTACATTTATTATTACGTGTTGCTAAGTAGCGATAACCCCTCAGTTGAGCCTATTACTTCCATGGAAAACTGCAGTTATAGATTTTGAGCGCAATGTTATGAATAGATCTATTGGGATTGACATCCCCGTTCGGGTGATAGCTATCATGGGCAAAAGACGTTATACCATGTCGAATATAGGATGTTGCGGTTGGTTTGTAGAACATCATCTGGGAAATGTAGGCCATTTATATGGTATTCATTTATGTCGAGCTTCAGTGTCATGAGCTTAGGGCAACGTAATTACATTTATATGATGTCTGCATCTGTTGCATTATCATACATTTGGAAATCCTAGTTGTCCTACAAAATACGATTTTTTATCATAACCTATGAATTCACCAAACTTTTATTATTGACGTTTAAGCAATGTTTTTCAGTCGAGGTCAATTAAGAACGAGGTGCAAGGGATAAATTGGTGGTTTTGCTTTGGATATCTTTCATTAAAGGATTTAGTGTAGTGAATTTACCATTTTGTATATTGATTATGGGCTAGAAATCTTTGTATTTTGAACAAGTGAACATGTGAAGCTTCGGGCTTATGTAACAAATACTTTGTTAAATCCAATATCTGGTTTTAAAACGACTTTTTGGTCGTTCTATTTCTATTTTGTGTTATTGATCTATGACAGTAAAAGCCCGGACCCTTATTCCGCTGCGACCCAATTTGGGGGTGTTACAGATTGGTATCAAGAGCCAAGGTTATAGAGAACCAGGTCAAATGTTTTGCTGGACTATAACCATTTTCAAACTTGCATACACAAAAAGGGGTTTGCAGAGGCATACATACGTGGACATTAATTCATACATACACTAGTTGTTTGATTAGTTGGTTTTTATAATAGAATGCATTCAGAATTAATATAAGTGTTTATATTTTATATCGTATATACATTACGTCTTATATAATTATAGTTATATAAGTTATTTTTACTTGTTACAGCAGTTATGTCGTCTAATTCTACGGTTACCTATACTTCCGTCCACTCTGAGGCACGATCTTGAAGTATCCCGTCTGAGGATCCTTATGAGGAGGCTGCCCGACAGTTGTTGGAGCAGGCACCACATCCTTCAGAGTATGTACCTGATCCCATTGAGCTAGAGGATCATGTAAGTGTTAATTCTGAGCCTGAGCAACCCTGAGGATTTAGTTGCCAGCTGAGGATGATGCACCTATAGAGCCATACATTCTGAGGTTGCTTTGCCCTACACCGCCACTACCACCACCAATCCTTTCTAACCACACTTATCCGAATAACCCCACATATAGAGCAGCCATGGCTTAAGGAGAGCTAAAGCACATCATATATCATTTACACTACTTCCAGCAGGACGCACCATTGTTTCCTATACCATACCTGCACCATACCACTAGCGCAGAGCTGAATTCTGAGGCTGACACGCCACTAGAAATTGAGTGTACTGTTACTCTCTATTGCTCACCCCTAGGGTATCTCTCTAACAACTATTTCTCCCTCTCCGTAGAGCCAATAGTTCGCGAGGAGCTACCTTAAGGTGGGGCATGCAGTAGTTAGTCGCCTTTTGACGGTGGACGTGTCGCCTCAAGAATGTCAGTCTGATTCGGGCTCAAGTGCACAGCTATGGTGTAGGTAGTGAGTATAGGTAACAATGGTGGGTACCTGCTGGAATTAGTGAATGAATATGGATGGTGCTGTAGCTCTCATTTAAGCCATGGTGGCTCTAGTATGTGGGGGTCGGTAAGTGTGGTAGAATGGAGGTGGTGGTAGTGCGGTGTAGGGTGCAGAAGCAAACTTCAGTAATGTATGGCTTTAGGTGCTCATCTCTGCTGGCACTAAATCCTCCGGGTGCTCAGGACTCAGGAATGTTCACTGGTACATTGATCCTCTAGTCTTTAGGGATCAGGTTAATCTCTGAAGGATGTGGTGCCTGCTCCAACACTGTCGGGCAGCCTCCTAATCAGGAATCCTCAGACGGGATACTTCAAGATGTGCCTCAGAGGGACGGATGTTAGTATCCGTTTTTAGAATTAGACGACATAACTGTGAAACAAGTACAACACTCAACATATATAAAATAAAAAAAATCATTAAATTACACACTACTACACCAACCCTACACACCACATCCCAAAATCCCCCCCCCACCCAACCCCCCCCCCCCACCCCCCCCCCCCCCCCCCCCCCCCACACATAGCATGTCGTGACTCAGAGTGGGACGGAAAGTATAGGTACCGTAGAATTAGACGACATCAATCTGTAACAGAGTAAAATAACTTATATAACTATATTATATAAGATTGGTATGGTATATACGTAGTATAATATAAACACGTATATTAATTATGAATGCATCTAGTATAACCAACTAATGCAACAACTAGTGTATGTATGAATGTATGCACGTATGTATGCCCCGTGCAAACCCCTTTGTGTGTATGCAATGTTTGAAAACGGTTATAGTCCAGCAAAAACATTTGACCTGGTTCTCTATAACCTTGGCTCTTGATACCAATCTGTAACACCCCCAAATTGGGTCGCAGCGGAATAAGGGTCCGGGGCGTGTTACTTCATAGATCAATAACACAAGATATATATAGAACGACCAAAAAGTCGTTTAAAACCGATACATTGGATTTAACAAAGTATTTGTTACATAAGCCCGAAGCTTCACTTGTTCACTTGTTCAAAATACAAAGATTTCTAGCCCATAACAGATATACAAAATGTAATGCGACAAAATCTTTAATGCATGATATCCAAATCAAAACCACCAATGTATCCCTTGCACCTCGTGCTTATTGACCTCCTGAAAAACATTGCTTAAAACGTCAATAATAATGTTGGTGAATTCATAGGTTTGATAAATCGTATTTTGTAGGACCACAAGATTTCCCAAATGTATGATAATGCAACAGATGCAGACATCATATAAATGTAATTACGTTGCCCTAAGCTCATGACACTGAAGCTCGACATAAATGAATACCATATAAATGGCCTAATTGAACGTGATGATGTTCTAACCCGCAACATCTATATTCGAATGGTATTACGTTCGTTTGCCCCAGTGATAGCTAACACCCCGAACGGGGATGTCAATCCCGATTAGATCTATTTCATTAACATTCGCGCTCATCAATCTAGTAACTACAGTTATGATAATAGGCTAAACTTGGGTTATCGATATTAGGCCAACACGTAATAATAATATAAAAACTTATCTACTTGTGTCCCAATTTTAAAACAGTGCATGTTTCTCACCCCAAAAACTTATAATAACAAATATGTAAAACGGGGTCTAAGAAATCTCCCTGTGTTGATGGAATATCAAGTATATCACAGAAAGTGCGTCACGGTAATGATAGAGTGCAACCTAATCCAATATAGGTCGTATAAGTACTAATCACATTGAATAACTAACCTTACCATATTAATTCTATTATAGATAATCACATCATATTTATTTTAGTGAAATTCATATTTATAAAGTTATAAACGTTTATAAATATATCTTTGATAAAAATGACATAACTTCACGTTTCAAGCCCAGTTTTTGCGTTTCTTATGTCCATGCTTTCTTATTAAGACGAGTTATCAAAATTTGACGTTTTCATAGTTTTAGTCCTCTGATGAACAACGATTTTTACTGTTCATACCAGTTATAAACTTATTTTTATAACATTAATTAACGTAAAACCCGTAAATGTTGTATTTTATTCGTTATAGCTCCGTTTTTAGCGATTCTTTCGAGTACGTCTTCGTTATTAAAAGTTATATCAATTTATTGATGTTTTAAAAATATATGTTTCTATCATGAATAGTAAATCTTACTGTTCATAGTTTATAAATTTACTTTTATAAACTTTAATTATCGTAAACGCCGTATTTTATTCGTTTTAGCTCCGGTTTTAGTAATTCTTTCGAGCACGATCTCGTAATTGAAAGTTATATTTATTTATGAGATTTACAAAAAAAAAATGTTCCTGAGATGAATAATAACTTTTATTAAAATAGTTTTATAAAAGTATTTTTATACATTTTAAGTATATAAACTCGCGTAATTCATAACTTCTTCGTTTTTAATTGAAAAATTACGTTTCTTATTGTTTTGGAATCCTAAAAATATGTGTGATTTAATACAAATACCAAACCTTCTGTTTGTATAATTTTTATAACAAGTTTTTATAAAAATTCTTTTATAACTCCGGTTATTATCGTAAAACTCGTAAACTACGTATCTTTTTAGTTATAAATCGGTTTTTCGAGTTTCTTACCTTTTTGGAATCGTCATGAGATGTAGTATGTTTATAAAATATAAAATCCATGCCTAAAATTTTCATGCCAAAACAGCCCCTAAATATTTTTTTGAGTTTATTTGTGATAACTTTGTTTTTATATTACTTTTTATTTAGTAAACAAAATACCACAAGTCCTTTCAAATATTCTTAAATATACATGTCTTACATATAATAGTGTCCTATTGTAACATCATTTGTCCACGTGGTCTTTGATATCAAGATTAAACAAAGTCTTTTACATCACATGAAAAATCAAAAAAACTTTCCTTAAGTAACTTTACTTACTAGTTTATACATATACATTTTTACACTTAACCAACATGTTACAATACTTATTTCCCATTATTTCATGATATTACCATTCACATACATATGAAAAATATCTGTACAAAATTGTTGATCACAAGTAAAACTCTTTTTACATGTTTAAAAGTCTATTGGTGATTTTGCTATAATGAACATTATACACCACATAAATGATAATATAAAACATAAAGGGTTTTTGATAACCTTAGTGTGTTGATGATCAACACACAATCTAAATCCTTATTTAGAACCAAACCCAATGCAAAACTTGAAACCTAATTCCAAGTGAACCCTAACTTTGAATTCTCTGCTTCAATACTGTAACCTTTTAAACCAAACCTTGTAAACAATTAATACATCTTTGATATGATGTAGGTATGTGTTGTATGGCCTTGGAAATCAAGGCTATGATTGTGACTAAAAGGGGGTGTTGAATTCGTGGCTATGTAGAGAGAAAAGGGAGGGTAGAAGTTGATTTTTGGTAAAGAAATGCAATGTATGTTTTTATCTTCAAGTGTAAGACTTATAAGCTAGTTACTTGTATTATAACAAAGACTAAAAGATAACAAATACCAAAACTCATAGAAATATCAAGGGGGGGGGGGGACGGCAATAAGGAGCAAAAAGGGTGACTAGTTGGTCAAAATCACTATACATCCATAAGTCTTATAAGCTCCATACTTGTATATGACCTTAGGTATGGTTTTATGTTCCTATGTTCCCTAATGTGTGAATCATCCCATGAAATTATGGAAAAATATCTAGCTAGCAAAATGAAAGTATTATACTTGAAAAATGAAAGTATAATGTTATAATGTAAAGTGTAGATAACTTTAGAAGTGTATATTTGCATTTTAAATGTGCAAGCCTTGGTTATTTCTTGTATATGGGCCATCCTATTTAACAACCATGGGTAAAGTTTATAAACTTTTTGATCATTGGAAATAATAATAGGCATTTGTTGAAGCGTAGATTAATTAATGTAGTTCCGGGTATGCCTAAACGTACTTTTATCGCGAAACGTAAACAATTTACGTAACCAATAAAATAAAATGAACAAAGTTAATAATTATCCTCAAAATAATTACTTAACACTTGCTTGATGTAAACATTTAATTGTTTGACGCCCGTTTACATTGAACGATAATTTTTAGCTTACGTGATTTAACTTAACGTTTACGATTTAAAGCAAACGCGTACAATACTAAAAATACATAGTGAATTTATTGACGACGTCAATGACCCTAAAAAACGAGGTGTTATAACTTGCTTATCAAGTTGGAGTATTTATGAGTTTCTCAATAAAAAATCATAAGTCGTCAATTCTACTTAGAGTGTGTTAAGTTTAGCATGTATAATTTGACCATAGCTAATAACACAACATTTGAACACTTTAGACTCTATGAAATATCTTCAGTGCAAGTGTAAATTGCAATTCGATGACTAATCTTGTTGTCTTGCAATCGACTTCGTGATTTTATGTAATAACCAAGGATGGTTAAACATGTAGACTCGAAAAAATATCTATGGTCATTTTATTGATATTTCCATGATCTAGATAAATCCTAGTCTCGAGTTCATGTTCATATTCTAATTTTGTAATAAGATTGAATAATGAGATTGATTATCGTTTGAATAATAATCATCTTCATATTCAAAATCCCCTTACGATCACTTATTGAAAGAAAGTATGATAATGGTTTGTGGAATAAGTTCAACTCTTTCTAATCCTATCCTTAGATGGTTAAAGGGTTATCGTTTGATGAAGAAGAAATATTATGCTTATTTGGTAAAGTAAGAGAGAGGTTTGATGAAAAGATATTTTGAGTTTTAAGTTGTGCTTTTGAATTGTTTGAGCAAAGTTACATATGTTGTGCATTTTCTTATGTTTGGCTTTTCGGAGAAAACGACTTTACCAATTGCATTGCAAGGTAAATTACTTGAATATTTTGGACAATTCTAGGATATGATAGGTGAAAGGAGTGTGCACTTATTCCCCAACCATTAGTCTACTTGTGATATCAATAATAATCGTCGATCGTACATAATTGAACATCGCGGCGTATTACTGTGAATTATGACTGATGATTAATATATGTTCAAACTAATAGAAGTCAGATACATCCTTCTACCAACTACACGTACGCATAAAGCCGCAACGCGAAGCTATCACCATTCCTTCGAAGACCCCCTCCAGTGAGAAAGTCATAAACACTGCCATATTCTAACTGTCACACCCTGCCCTTGAACCTCCTTACCTCACCCCCACGCCCTTCCTTCTCCCCCCTAAGATCCGGCTTCCTTCGCAAAGGCCCCGTCCCCCCACCCCCGTTATCATTTGATGAAGAAAGAAATATTATGCTTATTTGGTGGTAAAGTAAGAGAGAAGAGCGTTTTTGATGAAAAGATATTTTGAGTTTTAAGTTTGTGCTTTTGAATTGTTTGAGCCCAAAAAGAACATATGTTGTGCTTTTTCCTTTAGGTTTGGCCCTTTTAGGAGAGGGAAAAGACTTTTACCCAAATTGATTTGAAAGGTAAATTACTTGAATATTTTGGACAAAACTTTCTGTCGGCCAATCCTACTTATTGTGTATTTTATGCATATATTTTCTAAAAGATTTGGACAAAATATGGGACAGTAGACTGAATTATGACATTTTTACACAATTGTGAGAGTGTGAGTTAGTATGATCGATGCATATTTCTTATCGTCCTTAGGAAAAGGGATGTCGTTATTTTCAATATCAATCGGTGTGATTGAGGATGTTAAGTTTAAGATAATAGCTCTCTTGTTACATTTTGATATAATCTTACTTTTTACGATAGACAAATAGAATCTGGATTTCTATATCCATACTCAAAAACTTGTCAATTAGATTGATAATATATCAATCATTAATTTGAATAATGAATCAATTTATATTTGAAATCGTTCTTGACCCTACAATCACTCTTTTTATGAAAAAACCAAATAAAGATTGTCATAGTGTGTTTATTAATCCCAAGCACTAGTTGTTAGTTTGGGTTGATGAATATTGACAAGTTAATTTCTTACTTCAAGATTGTCTTATATTTTGCTTTGTGCGAAAAAGAAAAAAAAAAAAAAAAAAAAAACCAATTTGTTTCATGATATGTATAGTATGCCATAGTTTATATGACATTTTATGAGGAAGGTATGAATGTATTTTTTTAACTAACCATTTCGGATTTACATCCACAATCTTTGTACTAATACTATATGTTTATAAAAGAATATAATACTGTGTGTTGTTTGTCTTTCGAACAATGCCAAAGCAACAAGCAGAGTTTTAAAGTCATTTCTTTTATTTAATTATCAATGTATTTAATACTATTTTTTTTTCCTTTTTTTTTAACCTACCTAAGGTCAAACGACGCCAAGATGATGAAAATATTTAGACATATTGTTGCGAGGTGAGTCAATGTGTTGGAAGATTTTCAGTGACGGGGGTTTTTACATATGATCTTTGAGGTCATTATTTTTCCACACATTGACAAACTATGAAAACTTCATTCCTAATTTGGGTTTACTTTTTACTACACTAAATATGATTCTACAAGATGTTTATGTCCACTCTGTATATATCGTGTTCACCATGACTATATGCAGAGTAATGCACAAACATATTTTGCAAACTTTAACGCGAGAGATTTTGCATAATTCTTTTAGGCATAATCATGGAAAAATAGTAAGCATACAAATAGATACATGGCACACATTTTTAGATATATAAGTAGCTCAATTATTAAAAATAGTAATGATAATTAATAATATCTAATAGCATATATTAAGACTACTAAGAAAAACACACATAATCATTTTTAGCATAAACGGTAAAGATATTCGTCATCGTTTTGTGTATTATATGTCGACATTTACATAGCTCGATTTTATTTGAAAATTAACAATTGTTTAATCCCCATTTCAAATTAGTCAAGATCAATATTTCGAAAATATAAACACACTATGTTTCAAAGATACATCATACTAGACAATGTTCCGACTCGAAGGAAATGTAAAATACAAGTTTTACGTTACAACGGAACTCAATGTTTGACCACTATGTAGTATTTTGCATTTCTAACTTTTATTTAAGTTTACAATGCAAGACTATTGAAGTATTTTTAAATGAAAAGTTAGATCTCAATTATCTATGAAATGGCGGGGGGGGGGTGGCAGACTTCTACGGATTACCGGTTGATGATTTTATTATGATTTTTCGAAGTTTGCCAAATATCTGGAAAAAAACAGACAGACGGCCCCAAAATGGTTGACGACCCCAGATTTATTTAGGGGCTTGCCTCTTCAGCATTTATGGGGACGCCATCGTGACCCCCAAAACACGTTTTTTTATTCAAAATCATTTTGGTGACTTATCTGTAGAACAATAAGGCTTAAAAATAAAATGTGGTTCTAGCACATAAATTTCGTGTTTTAGACATCATTTCTACTTATTTCCTAGGACGTACAAAAGACGTATTTTACATTCCAAGCTCTTTTGTGATATATTATTTAGTAAGCTAGTATACGAGGTATATTTAACAACAAAACTATCAAGAATCAAGCAACAAAACACTTTTCATCTTTAATCCCCCTTCATCGGGTAATTTGATACATGGATCATACTCTATCCTGATAAAACCATTTGTTGTGAATAACCTAGGGAGTGATGTTGGTCTCATACCATTATGGAACTGGTAGAGGGGTTGGGGGGGGGGGGGGGAGGGGGGTTTGTATACGTTTCCATTATTAAAAAATTTTTAAAATCTTTTGTTCAAATCTCCAATCATGTAGAGTACTTGAGAAGTGCGATATAGGTTTTACAACAACTAGCCACATATCTTAACCAATACAAGCTCAACCACAATATTAACTTGTTACTAATACACAATCCACAATTAACTACAATATGCGCACCTATCTTACTCCTCACATCATGTACACAATGAAATATAAAAAGTAAAGCGAACATAAATTGTAAATAAAAAGCATAAAGTGATAAGTGATAAGGTAATAAAACTTAGACCGTTGATTTATAGTGGTATCGCTCATGAAGCTCCTCTTCGCCCTACTCCACTCCCCGACGTACCCAACTCGAGAGTTATTCACTAGTCAACATGCTCCTTTCTTGGCGGAGAAAGAAAACCATACAAGTTGCTTACATGATTTTCCGACACTAAGCTAGATGTTGAGTTCTTTCTTCGGGGTTACAACCAAACCCGTTATGTCTTTTCACGGCCAACATAAAAACCTTTGTGTTTTTTGGCCTAAACACAATTAAACCACTGATCGCTAATTATTTTCCGACACTAAGCTAGTTGTCGTAGTCTCTATCTTAGCTAGAACCAAACTACCCTACACTAATGTATTTAAGGCCAAAAATACTACCCAACCCATAACAACCCTTTTCTGAATCATACACTCCATTCAGATCAACTCACTACTTAAAGATTGGGAGATATGGACTCGATCTATATGTAACATATGTTACATATGAACTACTAGACTACATTAACTTCGTATCTTGACGATGACGAAAGTCCTTCTCTTTCACTATGCAGAGAAGAAGGAAAGGATAGAAGGTTGGATACACATTTAAAACAAGATTAAACAAGTTAAAGATCAAAGGTTTTAGAGAGATTGTGGATTTAGAGAGAGAAAGAACTAAAAGAAATTCGTGCAAAACGGGTTGTAAAAATAGTTGGACTGACCCACTATTTATAGGAGCTGGTGAAAAAATTGTCGGCAGGAAACGACGATCTAAATATATTAGGGGTCGTCGGTATTTAAGGGGGCCGCCGACACTATTTAAGGGACCCGCCCCGGACAGACGCTCTGTTTTTGTCTTTTTGTGGTGAAGGTGTGAAGAATCTTGGTCAAAGTGATTGACACTTGATTTAGGGGGGGATGGGAAATGGACTCCAGATTTTGAAATTCAAATAATATCAAATTAAAACATTTTCTTTATAATTCAAAATAAATTTATTAAATAATTTTTGTCCGTGAAATAGTTATGTTATATTTATAAAAATATAAAGTTTAGACAAAAATTATATACTTTGGATCATCCTACAAGTTTAACTGTTGTTTGTACATACCTTAAGTGATTACATTCGTAGGTGCAACAAATGTCGGTGTTATGTAGACTTGAGAGTCGAGAGATGTGGATGCAAGTATGCATTTGAAAAATTTTCTGATTACGAGTAGTATTGCAGCCGTATTTACGTTACGTATTCTATGTGATCTGGTTTGTCATCACCATAAACATATATAAGAGATAGTATTGTTTTTAATTATCTTAATATTTTGCACTATACAAATTATTATTATCCAACTCTTCTTACCTTTCTTCTTCTCATTGAGTTTCTTTAACTCATTTTAGCAATGTTCTTGTCTTGCAATTGAGCTTTCAAATCTTGTATTTTAAAATATTGTTCACGTTCTTTTAAAAATACAGTTGATCCATTTTGTTTGCAAACTGGGTCATTTTTCATTTGTTCTTGACATTGTTGTAAAGCAAGTTCAAGAGAAATTGAGTGTTTTTCTAATTTAGCAAAACTTTAAGAATGTTCATTATAAATTTCTTTACTAACAGTTTCAGTTTGTTAAAGAAATCTTTTATGCAAGACATTCACATTCTTTGATTTTGTGTTGATACATGCATTGTAATTCAGTATGAGTATCTAAATCAGATAAAGAATGCAAATAAGAACACATAACATCTTCTGAAACAAACTCTTGGAGAAGTAGATCATATATGTTTGAAAAATCAGCTTTGTCAGATTCGAGTTCGTCAATCTCTTTTCCTAGTGATTGGACGTACTGTAAATCTGCAAACATCTCTTGTTTAAATTCATGAAAAAATTTGAAACTATCATTTGGTGTCTTTATTGCAAGAGGCATAAAACAATTTTTCACAAGAACAGTCATATCTTAAGGAGTTGGGTCATGAAATTTATTAGTAACATGTTTTGCCTAAGCTTGATTAACAATTAGTTTGAAATGATTTATGTTATTAGTCATTACATTATAAGCTTGTCTACTCTTGCTTATTGACTTTCCTGTAGGTAGAAAACCGATATTTTTAACAATGTTGGGTTTTGTTTTTACAAAAGATTGTCTTTACATTTTCTTTCGAACTTCATTTGCGTGTGCCAACTGATCAAGATATTCCCGTGACGGTGGTTTAAAATTTTTATAAAGACTATTTTGCTTTGTGTAGTCATATGGTTTCACTAAGTCTTTATTCAGTTTTGATCTACTCTCTTGTTCAAGAGTCAAGGTCTTTTCCCTATCAGGGGCAAACATGTTTGCAAGATCAGATTTGTCATATGGGATCTCATACAAACATGGCTTTTCAGATTGAGCTTTCTTAAGGTATATAGGATTTTCAAAAGTTGGTCTTCCATTATATGTTGAGCCTTTAGGAGCTAACATATGAATGGTTTGAATTGACTGATTTCATTTATAAACAATATCGTTCAAAAACTTTAAATGCTTTTCCATTATAATTATTTTGTCAATATCATTTTCTTCCTTAAGTTTCAAATCCTTTATGACCCGATTTTTCTCTTTGACAAGACCTTTGTAATGTGATTTTGTTAAAAGACTCTGTTTGACCAACTCATCATGTTCTTTTTTGACAATAGAAATTTCATATGCTTTTAATTTCAAACCTTCTTTTATGTCATTTTCTTTTTGAGCTAATAGTGTTTGAGATTCTTTTAACTTACGTTCAAGTGTGTCATGTTTTGTTGTACGATTAAGGTAAGTCTTGTACTTCTCAAGCTCAATCTCTTTATTTTGAAGTGTAATTAGACAGCTATCCCGAGTACTATTATACTCCCCTAGAGTTCTATTAGTCACCTCAAGAGTAGATTTTGCACTCTTTCAATTCTTGAGTCAGTGATGCGTTTGCTTTCTTTAATTGCTTTTGAATATTTTTGTTTTCATCAATGTCAAGTTTTAAATTTGCAATCAAATTAGCAAGTGTAACACGCTCATCATCACATGATTCAACATTTTGGTCATTCTAAATATCATTATCACACATATCCGGTGAATCAGGAATGACATTACTATCAATCTTTTCCACTACATATGTGTTACTAATGGATTCAGGTTGCTCAGAATGTTAAATTTCAACAGTAAACACATTATATTCAGCAGTATATGGTACCTCAACCATTGGTTCTGTGTCATAAGAAGGTCTGATATCCGTATCATCCCTAGAAGTGCTTTTATCATTGCATTCATTTATTGACCTACTGCTTTCATTGCCAGATGTGTTGCTTTGTTTCTCTGAGATTTGATACTCCCAGTCTTGCTGCAATCATTCTATGAATTGTTTGCATTCCCTTTTTCTAATACAATTCTACTGCTATTTTTGTCTCCCAAACTAGCATCTGTTGATTTAACCTTTTGGACTTTGCACTTTTGAATCTGCAACTTTCATTCATTCAACTTTTTTCAACCTATTCTGAATCTCTTGTTCATGACGTGTTCTTTCAACAATACATTGCTCAATGGAGTCCATGTCTTTAATTATTGACTCCTTGAAGGTTTTTAGTGTAAACTTTAAAGTTGTTTCTTACTTCTCGATCATATGAATTATAATTGGAAGGCTTTAACACTTCTGAATGTATGAACTTGTCAAACTGCACTTTGATCACACTTAGATCAGACTTGGAATCCTTCTCGTGAAGTGTTTCTTTGTTGAGTTATCTTTCTAAATTCTGCATGTTTTGAGATAACTCAAACTTGAAAGTTCTGACGTCTTTACTAAAGAGTTGTGCAAAAGCTTGTTGAAATAATGGACAGGTAGTGAAAGTCTGTCTTTCGATACATTGAGTGGTTGTTTTGAATGCAATGATTTTGTTCATGGAGTTTTGTTTCAAAATCTCTGCTTGCATTTTCAGTTGTTGTATCAATGTTCCTCTAAATTCGAACACGAAGATAAAGTATCTTTCATTTCCATTATAACGTGAATTATGAAGTGAAAATGATTTTCTAGGATCTTAAGTAGGTAAAGTGATTGTTGTTTTAGATTAAATATGGAAATCTAGTTCATGGGATTTTACAAGTCTTGATTAAACCAAGAAAACATGTGAGTATTTCGTGAGATTTTACTAAATCAAGAAGAAACCGTAAAAATAGAATTGTTGTTGGTGAAATCGTTGTTGTTGTTGAAGAACTTAAACTTTTGTTAACGATTGTTAAGCTAAAAGGATGAACGGTTACTATACTTTCAACTTAAAATGATTAACGGTTGATTAAAACACAAACAAGGACTAACTGTGTAATTAAAATCCAAGTTAAATGCTTAACAGTTGTTAATTATAGTTGTAGGGACTCACGGTGCAATAACGGTTCACTTTGGAGGGCTAACGACAGTTAAGAAAGTGCTAAGGACGAATGATGAAAAGCAGTTTCAACTTTAAGGGTTAATAAACAAGAAAAGGACGAAGGGTGAATTTGTCTTGATATCCAGGGACTAAACTTGTAAAATTCGAATTTTTATTAATAAACAACGTCCTGCCTTTTGTTAATCGTCTTCTATGTTAAAAATAGAAACGAATGTAGTTCTCTTCTCGCGGACTGGTACGGTTATCGTCGATCAAAAGCAAACGTACTACGA
>BQNB010035744.1:2854-17143 GCA_026074375.1 Tanacetum coccineum | reverse complement strand
TTTAAACGTACAACACACTTTAGTGGCAAAGATGTTAATAACCCCAACAAAAATGACAATTTTGTCAAAGAAAAAACATTCACATTGTATCCATTGATATATTCATTTGAACATGAGAGAATCCTTATCCATATAAATACCTTTGTCTGTCATTCCCGCTTAATCACCAAAAGAAATAAGTGGACATTGACATCCCAAACCAACCCATAAACAAAAACATGACATCAGCTCCAGCAACCACCAATGCCGTCACGAAACACCACATTCATCCCTTAACTCACTCCCTATCCATCTTTGCCACCATTCCCAGACGAAACTGTGTTTTGTTGCGTAGTCAGTCGTGCAGGAGAGCTGGGCTGGTAATGTCGTGTAAGCAGCCTAATGGTGTTACGGTTGGTTTAGCGGAGGAGAGGAGCTTGGCAGAAAGGTTAAGGCTGGGAGGGTTGACGGAAGATGGGTTGTCGTACAAGGAGAAGTTTATAATAAGGTGTTATGAAGTTGGGATTAATAAGACTGCTACTGTTGAAACTATTGCTAATTTGTTGCAGGTTAGATTAAATTGTTCGCTCTCTTTTTTTATTAAATACTGAATATGAACGAGATGTAGTCTTCGTTCCTTAACAACTTTGTGCTTTTGCTCTAGTTTTATGGTGTTTTTAAAACTCGAGTGCTTCTCTGGATTATCCAATTTGTGGATTGCGCGTAACCAGAAGCATATAGTTTCGAGATACTACAATATGAAAATGCATAGACGCAAATCAAAGTATCAATCTAGAATTTAAATTTTGTTTATATCTATTTCTCAAGTTGTCTATGTATTCAAGCTTATTAAAACCTTAGTTAAATCATATGAAATCAGCAGTTTGAGTTTTCATCTGTTTGTTTAGAGCAGAATTGACTGTTAATGACTGTAAAGTTTGATTTTGATTTTTTATTTACCTTTTAAAAATAAAACATAGTCATTTTTAACGTTCAAGAACTGATTGAAATATATCAAGATCGTGTGTGCGCATTTGTGTTATACTTGTTGAAGATGCCATGTTTGAAGCATATGTTGGTTCTTCGGTTAAGTTCATTTGCGTGGTGCATATAGTTACTACTTGTATGTTGGTTGAAGCTGCAGATATTCGACCTTGAATGAAGGCTACTTTTAAATCTTTCTTATATCTCTTGACATATTTTAGGAGGTTGGAGGTAATCATGCTCAGTGTGTTGGATTTTCAACCGATGGGTTTGCCACTACAACCACAATGAGAAAACTGCATCTCATATGGGTGACTGCACGAATGCATATTGAAATTTACAGATACCCTGCTTGGTATATATTCATCCTTTTTATTTATTTATTTGGAATAAGTTATTGCATTTTAAATGTGTGTTATCTTCACTACTTTGGCATATATAATGACTAATAGGAGTGATGTGGTGGAAGTCGAGACCTGGTTGCATATAGAACAACATGTACATTTAGGTATTAAGCTGGCAGATATTCGACCATGAAAGAAGGCTCCTTTAAATCTTTCATTATAACTCTTGACAAAATTTAGGAGGATGAGGCAAACATGCTCAGTGGTGAAGTGATTTACACCCGAAATTGGTTTGCACTAACCAACACAATGAGAAAACATGCATCTCATATGGTTGACTGCACGAATTCATAATTCGAATTCACAGCAATCCTCGCATGGAAATATAATCATCCTTTTTATATATTTTATTAGGAATTACTACTTGTATGTTGGTTGAAGCTGCAGATATTCGACCTTGAATGAAGGCTACTTTTAAATCTTTCTTATATCTCTTGACATATTTTAGGAGGTTATCTTCACTACTTTGGCATATATAATGACTAATAGGAGTGATGTGGTGGAAATCGAGACCTGGTGCCAAAGTGAAGGAAGGATTGGGACTAGACGTGATTGGATTCTCAAAGACTATGCCAATGGTGAGGTCATTGGGAGGGCTACAAGGTGCATTACATAATGTTCTCTTCTTTTCAGTCCTGCGCACTCTCTGAGAATATAAATCATACGTTATGATAAAAATAAAACAATAATGTAGTGAAAGTCTTCATTCTTATCATTCTTGATGCATCTCTTAATGCTGTAATTTTGTTTGTCAGTCTTAGAGGTGATATTTTTGGCCCCATAATGCATTGATTAGGATTGTACTTTCTCTCAATCAGGTCAAACAGGTACTAGTAGTATATAATATTTAGCCGAAAGGGAACCAGCCAAACTTGTTGAAAATCGCCCAGAGTCTAATTTCAATGCAAACAATATCCTAAATTGTTTATTCAAAGATTTATATTTTACTGTGATGAAGTTGTTTCCGTAGTTATGAGTAATGCATTAACTATCTGTAAGAAATGGAAAGTGTTTGTGGGACAACCCGAGCCATTCTTACATATGCTTATAAGTGACCTTTTTCAATCTGAACCCAAAGTTACACTTATATGTTTTACCCATTACCAAACCCACCCAACCCTCACATCTTGCCACCTCTAGTCAATTATATAATTTTATTATGAATCAGAAGCTTATTAATAAACCTATGTACTGACAATATAGTTTGTACGGAGGAGGAAGAGTCGGGACTCAAACTTCAATATATGTCACCGATAAAAGCGTCACCATATTTAACCATTCTATGTTTTTATGCGTCTCTTTGCTACCAGTTATATTTGTTTAATAGGTTTTACACTGAAGATATTGGCCACAAATGTTAATCGGACTATTTCTTTCTGTTAATTGCTGTACACAGATTATAAATTGATGTTCAGTTAAAACTGCAGTAAATGGGTAATGATGAACGAAGTTACCAGAAGACTCCAAAAAGTCAGTGATGACGTGAGAGATGAATATTTAGTTTTTTGTCCAAAGGCATTGAGGTATATCTTCATCTCGACAAACATATTTTTCCTTAAGATGTTTACACCTTCTGAAAACATGTGTCGGATAACTGTCATGGAATACATATATCTTTGAACTCGCATACCCTGTGGCTGCAGGTTAGCATTTCCTGAAGAGAATAACAACAGCCTGAAGAAAATAGGGAAACTGGAAGATCCAGCTGAGTATTCCAGGCTAGGACTTGTGGTAAGACCACATTTTGACCCTGTACAAGCTCTAACGTCTCAGATAACTATATAACTATAAACAATCCTTCACAATAAACAGCCAAGAAGAGCGGATCTGGATATGAACAAGCACGTCAACAACGTTACCTACATCGGATGGGTTCTTGAGGTTAATAAAACTATTAGTATTCCATCTGTTTGTATCATTTTGCAGAAAACAAATTTCTTTCTAAGGAGTCCCTTACACTAGTATCATTTGATTAATGCTTATATAAATAAGCAAGGGTATTCCGCCTACATATGAAATCAAATGTGTGTTTGGATTAATACAGTGGATCGATTTTGACAAGGAAAGTACAAATTATATGTTTAAAATAGTAACCCAACCCGCTCTCATTTGTCCACCTGTAAACATGCTTACAAAACTGTTGCATAGTTGTCATTTTAGCATGCTGATTTGTTTCTTTTATTCAACAGAGCATTCCACAAGAAGTTATCGATACTCATGAACTGCAAAGTATAACCTTAGATTATAGACGTGAATGCCAGCATGACGACATAGTTGATTCTCTCACCACCCCAGAACCACTCATTGTTTCAAGCAACGGATCCATTGCTTCCAAGCAAGATGGAGAAAACTTGAGTAAATTCTTGCATTTACTGAGATCTAGCGACGGTCTTGAAATTAACAGATGTCGCACTGAATGGCGAAAGAAGCCAGTGAAAAGATGAGCATAAAATGCTCTTTTGTCTGTTAATTATTTCATCTGTCATTTAATTGAACCATGGGCCGGTTGCATGTTTTCCAGTTTCTATTCTTTTGGTTTTGCCAATTTGTGTGTGTTATTAGAATGATTTTCATACGTAGATGAGGGGTGAGCAAAACGGACCGCGGACCGGCCGGACCGAGAAACCGGCCCGAACCGGACCGGACCGAACCTATTTCGGTCCGGTCATCGGTCCATCCTTTTCCTATTTTCGGTCTTCGGTCTGGTCGGTCCGGTTCGGACTTACGAAAAAACCGACAATTATGCCTTATTGGAGCGGACCGGACCGGACCATTTCGGTCCGGTGTTTTGGACAAAGTTGGTTTCGGTCCGGTCCGGTTTTGGTCGGTGAGCACCCCCAGCTAGTACAACCACTCGATTGTCCACTTCTAATAAACGTAATTCACCCAATTCTAGATCGCAGACATACTTGAGGCGGAGAATATGCATCTGTGCGCGTGTCTTTTAACCACCATCTATAGTGTAAAATTTTATTTTATTTAGTGTCGTTAAGCTCTTCATTTCGGGATTTCAACCGGAAATTGAAAAGATGGTTACTTTTCTTAACTCGAAAACCCTCTCGAATGCCTATTGTTAGGCTAAGTCGCAAGAGGTGTTGTACAATTACGATAACAAACCCGAAGTTCGATCGCGGAACGCTAGATGCTGAGTTACAATGGGAAAAGCATGGACCGAACCTATTTCGGTCCGGTCATCGGTCCATCCTTTTCCTATTTTCGGTCTTCGGTCTGGTCGGTCCGGTTCGGACTTACGAAAAAACCGACAATTATGCTTTGTTGGAGCGGACCGGACCGGACCATTTCGGTCCGGTGTTTTGGACAAAGTTGGTTTCGGTCCGGTCCGGTCCGGTTTTGGTCGGTGAGCACCCCCAGCTAGTACAACCACTCGATTGTCCACTTCTAATAAACGTAATTCACCCAATTCTAGTTCGCAGACATACTTGAGGCGGAGAATATGCATCTGTGCGCGTGTCTTTTAACCACCATCTATAGTGTAAAATTTTATTTTATTTTGTGTCGTTAAGCTCTTCATTTCGGGATTTCAACCGGAAATTGAAAAGATGGTTACTTTTCTTAACTCGAAACCCTCTCGAATGCCTATTGTTAGGCTAAGTCGCAAGAGGTGCTGTACAATTACGATAACAAACCCGAAGTTCAATCGCGGAACGCTAGATGGTGAGTTACAACGATGAAGAAGCATTGATAACTAGCATCCCTCCTCATCTCTATTTACAAAATAGAAAATAAATTAAAAAAAAAGGTAAGAAAAAATTAAGAAAAAAAAGACATTAAGAGGTGTTAAAACACTCCCTCCACATCTAGTTCAATAAGAGGTTTATGCCTCTTACTGCCTCTTAATAATCAGAAAAAAAACAAACGCTCTTAACACTGCTTGCCTCTTACCGCCTCTGAATGACATGAAAAAAACAAACAATCTTAATGACCCAAATGTCTGAACGCGTCTAAATAAATCAGATTAAAATGCTGTTAAGAGGCATTTCTGAAAAAACAAACACCACCTAAATTACTATGTACACTTAAACCCATAATCTATGTTAAGTTTGCTCCTAATTTCTTACGACTTTCACCTTAGGAGTAACACTTAAACATAACCGATACTAATCATCTTTTTCTCATGTTGGAACCTTGAACCGAGGACAACCTTGTCGACCAGGCATTGTACTTCAAGAATTTCCCTAACTTAGCTTCCGTACACTCCTTCACTTTCTTCTTTTCCAGCAACATTATCCTCTGCACCCTCTTGACCGACTACTCCGATTACCATAATGTTTGCCCTTATCTTTATACCAAGGTGTACCTTTTCCTCCAACCGTTTTTAGCCACTGCAACATCATCGTTACTAATCTGAAAAACCTCAGCTTCACGATTCCCTTGAGTTCCCTGCAGTTCCACTTCAAACCAAACACATTTATCAACCTGTACTCCATGGACTCCTGTTTCGACACCTGGACCAAGTTGTTTGAACCCAACTTGTTTAGAACCAAGTTGCTTGTTTCTAACTTGTTTTGAACCTTCATGCTTTTGTACACCAAAAGTCATAACATTTTCTTCCAGAGTACACACACAGTTCTTTTTCCTGATCCCCGTCATCATAACCCGACAACCTTTCATCACCTTGACTCTACCCATCTGCATCTTCACAATATAACCCTATTTTTCAAGAGTACCCAACGAATTTAACTTCTTCTTAACCCTTGAACATACCTAACATCTTCAGTATAAATCTTGATCCATCATACAAATGTATCTTCACTTTTCCTGTCCCTTTGATAGTGCATGTTAGTTATTACCTAATTGAACCGAACCACGATCAACAACCTTAAAGTCATACAAGAAATCCCTCATTCACTTTCTTCTTTTCCAGAAACATTATCCTCTGCACCCTCTTGACCGACTACTCCAGTTACCATAATGTTTGCCCTTACCTTTGTACCAAGGTGTACCTTTTCCTTCAACTGTTTTTTAGCCACTGCAACATCATCGTTACTATCTGAAAAACCTCAGCTTCACGATTCCCTTGAGTTCCCTGCAGTTCCACCTCAAACCAAACACGTTTATCAACTTGTACTCCATGGACTCCTGTTTCGACACCTGGACCAAGTTGTTTGAACCCAACTTGTTTAGAACCAAGTTGCTTGTTTCTAACTTGTTTTGAACCTCCATGCTTTTGTACACCAAAAGTCATCACATTTTCTTCCAGAGTATACACACAGTTCTTTTTCCTGATCCCCGTCATCATAACCCGACAACCTTTCATCACCTTGACTCTACCCATCCGCATCTTCACAATATAACCCTATTTTTCAAGAGTACCCAACGAATTTAACTTCTTCTTAACCCTTGAACATACCTAACATCTTTAGTATAAAGCTTGATCCATCATGCAAATGGATCTTCACTTTTCCTGTCCCTTTGATAGTGCATATCCTGTTATTACCTAATTGAACCGAACCACCATCAACAACCTTAAAGTCATACAAGAAATCCCTCCTAGGTGTCATATGATAAGACCCACCTGAATCCATTTCTAATTCAGTCATCTCATCATTCCCCGACTACCTTTGTGGAAAACTAAAGGGGGGGGGGGTTGAATAGTTTTACCAATTAAAACTTTAATTTAACTATTTTATTGTTGTAGATCTATTTATTTATGACGATTAATAAATATAAACCATAAAGGATATAAGACACGGATATTTATAGTGGTTCGGCTACAAGGTCACCTTCATTGCCCTACTCTGCTCCCCGAGTCACCTACTCAAGAGTTTGAATCCACTAGTCATCAATACTCCTTCAACCAGCGAAGAAGCCTCACAACGTCGCTTACACCTTTTAACGATACAAAGCTAAATACCAGATTCTTCACAAGGTAGAATCAAACCAACATTCGCTTACCCTTTATACGGTACTAAGCTAAATACCGTGTTCCAACAAGAAGGAACAAACCCCACAATGCTTACCCTCAAATAGGTGCTAAGCAATACTAAGTTACAACAAAGATAGATTCGACCTTACGAATCCTACTGAATGTATTATATTTTCCCAAATGCTCTAAACACAATATAAAACATGACTCCATAATATATGATGAATGACGATGCTTGGAGATCAGTAGATGGATCTTCAAGAGATAAGAGATACGTGCTACACGTTTTCCTTGATGCTCGATCTCATATGTCAAAGTCGGTAAAACTTCTCCTATTAAGAAATTCACCAAAACACTAAAACGAAAAAGATCATGATCAATGATCAGATGTTAGCTGAATATGTGAGTGAAAAACTATTATAAAATGATGCCTAAAATAAGAGAAATGACTTGGTATTTATAGGCTTGAAATTTACCGTAGCCCGGTTCCACCGGTTTCATTGCCTCAATGGAACCGACCAGTGCAATGTAATAGAACCGACTGTAGCTCAGTTCTTGGCGGTTCCATCATCACAATGGAACCGGCCAGTGCAACTGGAGAGAACCGGCCATCTGACAATAAATCCGAATTTAGATTTCAAAAAATATTGTCTAGATATGTTTTGAGGTCATACATGATGTATAAAATATTTTTCTTTTATAGAAAACATATCTTTTAGTGTATAGTTTGTCAATATATGTTTAGGTCTTATTTTGTACATTTTAATTCTAAAAATGTATTTAAATGTTTTATAAGATCTAACAAAGTAAATATGTAAAATATGATGTGTGAGGTAAATGGATAATAGTTGAGTTATAAAACTATTGGTTTAAACTTAGTAAACTTTATTTTCTACTTTCGATGTTTTTATGTTTTGTTATCGACAAAACACAGATAGACCGTAAAATATAAATAAACGTTTTTATGGTTCATTTGTATTAACAATCTCCTCCTTTTTGTTGATGACAAAACACATCTTTACCGGAAGTAAATTATAAAGTTTATAGGTTTAAATTGGAGTTTTTTCTTCCTTCTCCCCCTTTTTATCGAAACAAAAAGAGCGTCAAAGAAAAATAACCAACGGAAGATTATACAATGAAATGTAGTAATGTTGACTGGTTCGATTAAGATGGAAAGAATCAAATGTAGGTATGTATGAGAGAGAATCACGTCCAATGCTCCCCCTTGACGAATGCTCTCCCTTGACGAATGCTCCCCCTATATGGGATCGTCAAGGACTCCAAAAGAATCTAGAAAGCTACAAGAAGACATGTTAGTAAGAAAAATAGTATGCCCCCTGGATGGATGAAACCTATAAGATAATGCTATTGCATGATAGTTAAATGAAGAGTTAAAAGGAAAGAAAAAGAATGAAGTTTTCCTTAGCAGCCGGTTCCAGCCGGTTCTGTTCCTGAAATGAACCGGCTTCTTAAGTGAATGGAACCGGCTGAACTGCAGAAAGAGTCAGTTTTGCCAACTTTGGCGGGAAGCAATTTATTCAAATAATACACTAAGAGAATCAGGGATATCAGTATGCAAAATACTTCAAGAATCAAGGAAACCCGAGTTCATTCATGATAACAATTCGACACATAATTCAAATTCTTATTAAGATGTTGACCTATGTCAACAAAAACTAACATCATGATTAATGCTCTAACTACATTAAACCAAAAAAGGAAAACTATTGATCACAGTTATTGCAAACATTCATAACATAATGATCATAAATCAAACATTAAGATCATTTTTAGTCATGAAGTAAAAATACATCGACTTAGATCAATAAAACTGAAATCATGACTAGAGTTCTTAGAATCTAAGGTCCTACGAGCTTGCAATCACCATCCTATGGTTATTGGTTTGAGAGATGATTGAGGCGTTCAAGGATGTGGTTCAACATAAACCTCATCTCGTTTTAAAGATTGTTGACAATAGTTTCGGTTTGTTGACAATGGGGACAAGTGTGTTCTTGAGATTGAGAAGGAGGGGGGCCTTCCATCTATAGTGATTGATCAAGAGGGACAAAGGTGCTTGATGGTGGAAGTGATGTTCTAAAAGGTGGTATTGTGGTTGTAGAGGAGGTGGTGAAGTGGAATGGTAGTGGCATTTGAGGAGAAGTGGTAGTGAATGGAGAAAGGAGGCTATTTTGCACATTTTATGCGTTTTGGATTGCGGCTTCAATGTGACGGTCGAAGTCTTGGAATTTTCTAAGTTGTTGCATTAGTTGATTTCTACTTAAGAATGGTTCGGGTTGAGCACACATTCTACTTCTAGAGGGATTGATGGGAGGGAAAGATGGTTCAAAATCCATAGGTGTTGGTATAGGGAGTGTTTGGGAGAGACCTTAAGAGTGACCTTGAGAGAGTGATGGTGGTAGTGGATTGGAATTTCTAGGTGGAAGATCATCCAAAGTGGTTAAGTAAGGATGTGGTTCAAGTGGTGAGCTAGGAGGTGTAGACAAGACAAGAGCTCTAGGAGCTAGAGGTGATACATTAGTTCCTTTAGATTGGATTGTTTGGTTAATTGTTGGTGGAGGGATTGTGAGAGCAAGAGTGGTATCTAGGGTGGTGTTTAGAGGATGTGAGGTGTTGATGGAGTGGGTTTGGATGGGAGAAGATTCATTTGATGAAAGATCAATGAAATCGGTTCTTGGTACTTTTCTTGGTGGATTTTAGGTGGAAGAGTTAGCACTTGAAGCCATGAGGATGATGACCAAGGGAGGGGTTTAAGGCTGATTATTTACAGGTTTAGATAGTGATAACAAGCTTTAACTAGTTTCTAAATTTATATCCAAAAGGCATGCAAAGCATTAAATGACTAAACCACTAACTTTTCTCTCAAAACAATCATTAGGACTCCTTTTTAAGTCAAACAAGAAAGAATCAGGTATTGGGTCAGCTTAATACATGTCTAATTAACATATTTATGAGCTTAGATTAAAAAGCTATCACCCAAAAATAAGCAAAAGCTTACTGTAGAACCGGCAAGGCCGGTTCCTTTGGCTCTGATGGAACCGGCTTTACTGCAGAAGGAACCGGCTGCAGTGGCAAAAGTTTCCAAATTTTCTAATTTTCCAGTAGTGGTCTAAGTACCTTTCTAATCTTGTTTTCCCCTTTCATTTCTAGATCTTATGATGGTACTAGATTATCCTAGGGATTTTGGAGAAAGCACAATGTTCTAATCCTAAGAAAATTCTACTAATCCAAACACTCCTTAAGGAAATAATCAAGTGATATAAACGATAGGATATTATACATAGGACTTAAGCATTCAAGTTTACTACACACCATACTAGTAATCAAACATACATGGAATGATAGGGAAGATAATTAATAAGATTACAAGTACCAAATAGTTCAAACCGAACATGTTCATTAGACAAACACCCCTTATAGCATACCTTCACTTCTTTTTCCCGAGGTTAGAGAGGAAATGGCCAAAGCACTTGAACATATCCTTGGTTTGCTTGAATTCTTGTGACTCTCCACATTCGATGGGTGAAAGTTTATCAATGTAGGTAATTGGGTCAATTGTGTAGTTGTTTACGAGATCTTTTTCTTTTTCTTGATGTGAGGAAGGTGAAGAAGATTCGGATGATTCGGAGTTGGAGGGAGTTGGAGTTAGAAGACGAGGCCTTTTTCCATTTGGCATGATTCTGAAGACTTTCTTTTCGGAGAGAGGAAACATCACGTGATCCACAAGATAAAGATCATCTGAAAAAGCATGAGGATGAGCAACGCGAACATGTTCAAAGAGGCGAGTGAGAAGCATTCCATAAGGAAGTCTCATATCGGCACTCTTGGGCACACTTACCATCCTTTTGGCAATGTAGTAGGCAAGATTAAAGGGTTTTCCAATGGTGAGACAGTAGATCATGTAGCAGAGACAAGCATTAGGATGGTCCTTGTTTCTGGTGAGGCTTACGACGTTCTCACTAAGGATGGTTTCCCATTTCTTGAAATTGATTTTTAATTATGAAAGGACCATTTGAAAGGGATCAAGGGTGATGGCTACTCCTTTGACCTTATGAGTCTTACCAGGAGGTCTTTGATAGAATATGGCTTCACGAATCAACAAGGGTTCATCAGGAGGTGGATAAATGTCAGGATTTGAATCAACACCATTTGGTAGGGATGAGATGGGCCATTCAGGATTGTACACACAAACTCCTTTACAAGGAACACGAAGAATACGGGCGAATTATTCAAGATAGAGAGTGATTTCAAAATTTCGAATGATGAAGGCGACGGAGAGAGTTCCATTCAAGCTACGAATGAGGCGGACGCGTTTGTAGAATTAAAGAACAAACACGGGGCAAATCTTCTCGTTGATATCGAGAAGACAATCAAATCCAATGGATGCGAAAGTAGGGCGAAGATTAGGTTGGTCTCCAAGGTATGAAGGGTTAACAACATGACCTTCATGGAAGAATCGTTTTTCGAGAGTTTTATAGACTAGTCTTTCACGTTCGGTAAACCATTCGGTTCGGTGGTACATAGGAATGTAAAAGACGGTATCATGATGATCAACGTGAATGGATTTCGGCATTGTGATCCTAAAAACAATACCGAAAGAAAATTAACATAATTCCGATTTATGATTTTGTCATAAAACACATAAACTTAAATCGTCAAAATTAAGGTTTCTATGGTAGTGATGTTTGAACTTCTTTTTCTTAAATCGACTTCTCATCCTGTTTTTACGGTTATTAAGAATTTGTGTTAGAGTTTTGTGTTGAAACTTATTATATTTTTTTTGACATTGAGTTTATATGCATGAGTTGCATTTTCAACAAAGAACATGATGCAATTCCTAACTAATGTTATTCCATAAGTTTAATTACGTTAAATTCGTCGATGAATTTAAAAAAAATTTGATCCCTAAAACTAAGAGGGGAATGAGTCTAGGATTGATTTAAAGAGATGATTATAAAGAGATGATTTGCATGATTTAGAAGTTGATTAATCCGAAAAACGGATTGTGGTAGACGTGGTTCGTCAATGGCGGTTCTTTTTGGAAGAGAATATGGTAATAGTGAAGTGAAAAAGAAGAACAAACGTTTTTGTCCTATCAGATTGTCGGTTTTGCCGGTTCTATTGGTTAAAGAGAGCCAACTTTGTTAATTCGAAGGAACCAACTGGGGTAGGAAATAAAAAATATAATATTTCCCCCTTTTTTATTTTTTATTAAAATTTATGTGTATATATATGTATTAATGATATGTGGGAATTTTTGCTTATATTCAACTTTCCTTTTTTTAGAATAAAATAAACAAGACGAAAAAAATAACGCACGAGGAAGGATGGAAATTTAATACATATACTTTATTTCGATACACAATGCGATACAAAGGATAGGAAATACAATCGAAATGTAAAGAGCTAAAATAAAGAACACGTCTCCATGCGGGAATTTAAGCATCGGATAGATGAGTGCGAGCAACGAGATGATAATGACGATTAAGACGGGGCTAAGAACTTCCAAGAGAGCTTCCATGGTAATCGGGAGTTTTGAATGTGAGGGAAAGTGGAGAGGTTTGATTTTTGAATTTGAATGAGAGTGGTAGAGGAGGTGAGGAGTTTATATTTAGGAGGGATGTGCCATTGGAGTGTATGGGGAAATGTGATAGGGTTTGAATTTTGAATAGCTAGGCTTAATACCCGAGGCAGCATGATATGAGAAGAGAAAAATAATTTGAAATAATCCTTTGGAAAGAAGTCTTCGAGGTGTGCTAGACCCAAACATTATAATTATTTTTTTAGGAAAATAATACAAACCACATAGCATAATACATTTAATTCATATGTATGATATAAACCAATTAAATTTAGTACGATAACGAAAAGTGTACCTTTTAGCGTTTTAACCCCAAGACGGACAATCATGATCCGAAAGAAAAATTTGGGAAGATGTATATAGTTTTTTTTAACATTCTCAAAACGACTTTGAAATTAATGATTTAGCCAAATCTATTTTTAAGCCCAAGGAGAATGTGATGTTCATCAGACCCCCCCGGTTCCATTGGCTAAGCCTGACCAGTTCCTTTCTCTCAAGGAATCGGCGGAACCGGTTTAATAGACCAGATCCAATATTCGGCCAAGTCCAACAGTTTTAAAACAATAACTAATCCATTTAATACCAAGAAGAGGTTAGTCATATTATTTAAAGAGAGAGGATTATGATGTACCTTTTAGCGATTCTGGAGGTAGCATCAAGATGTCCTTGACCATGTTTGAAGATCCTCCATTTTTCTAATACAAGGAAACTAGATAACACGAATAGATCTAAATAGTTTGCGAAATTTATTTGATCGGTTTTAAAGATTTTAAAATACAGTTTATTTTAAAAAGCTTTAATAACCTGCTCTTGATATCAATTGTAGAAAACTAGTAGGTAGGAGGGGATTGAATAGTTTTATCAATTAAAACTTTAATTTAACTGTTTTGTTGTTGTAGATCTATTTGTTTATGACAATTAATAAATATAAATCATAAAGGATATGAGACACGGATATTTATAGTGGTTCGGCTACAAGGTCATCTTCTTTGCCCTACTCTACTCCCCGAGTCACCTACTCGAGAGTTTGAATCCACTAGTCACCAATACTCCTTCAACCGACGGAGAAGCCTCACAACGTCGCTTACACCTTTTAACGGTACAAAGCTAAATACCAGATTCTTCACAAGGTAGAATCAAACCAACATTCGCTTACCTTTTATACGGTACTAAGCTAAATACCGTGTTCCAATAAGAACCCCACAATGCTTACCCTCAATAGTGTAACACCCTCAAATCTGAGTACGCAGCGGAATGTTGAATATTCGAGGGCGTTACTTTATGGATCAATAGCACAAGATCTGAGAACGACTACTAAACGTGTCGTTTGAAAAAGATACATTGGACTAACAAAATACTTGTTTGTTACATAAGCCCATGGCTTCAAATTGTTCAACAATATGAATAAAGATTCCGGTTTATAACAATTGTCCCCA
>BQNB010035743.1:36424-47147 GCA_026074375.1 Tanacetum coccineum | reverse complement strand
AAGCATATGCAAAATGTACCTTATGCTTCGGCTGTGGGTTCCATTATGTATGCAGTAAGATGCATTAGACCTGATGTTGCATTCGCGCAAATATAACAAGCCGGTTTCAATAGAATCTTGGTGAAAGTCACTGGACTGCTGTGAAAAATATTCTTAAGTATTTAACAAATACTAAAGATATGCTTTTTGTTAATGATGGAAATCCGAAAGCTAAACTTTGAGTTGATTGCTATTGCGATGCTGGATTTGAGACTGATAGAGATGATATAAAATCTCAAACAGGATATGTTTTCATTTTGAATGGAGGCGCAGTGGACTGGAAGAGCTCCAAGCAAAGTACTACTGTAAATAGCTGCTTCAGAAGCTGCGATGGAAGCTGTTTGGATTAGAAAGTTTATTTCAGGGCTTGGTATAGTACCAAAAATAAACAAACCTATTAGAATGTTTTACGATAATTCAGCCGCACTTCATTTTGCTAACGAACCTGGAGTTCAGAGAGGCGTCAGACACTACCATAGGAGATATCATTATGTTCGTGAGTGCATTGCACTAGGCAAAATAAGATTCCTTAAAGTTCACACAGATGACAATTTGGCTGATCCTTTTACAAAGGCTTTATCTAAAGGAAAGCTTACTCAACATGCTAGGAGCATGTGACTTCGTTTAGCTAGTAGTTTCATGTAGATCTATGTTTAGTATTTGGATAAGGGATGTTTGAACAATTTATTTTATGATAATGATACTTGGTACTTTGTTATACGTATATCTTAAATTGTATCCTATATTTGCATGTTTAAATCCGTGAATAATAATAGTTATTATTCTAAATAAATCTGTTGTCGATTAACAATATGGGAATATTATTAAACTAAGACAATTATGAGTGATTGGTGATATTTTTGATATTAAGTATGTGTCCACCAAACTCACATGATATTCTTAAGATGAGTATTGTATTTCCCCAACACAAGGATATTACTTTATGGATCGTCGTCATCAAGTAAACCTTGTAAGTGATTTTATTAATATCTTTTCAAAACCTTAACCTTTTCCTCATAAGCTAACTGATTACTTTGGTACCATGCCTTTTGTTGTTCTAGAGTTTTAAGGGTATTTTTATATGCCTGAACTTGAATATAATATTCCTTATATTGAACTTCTAAATCATCAAATTCCTTTTTAAGTTCAGCATATTTATCATGACAACCAAAAGGACAAGTTTGTACCTGAGAAGTGACACCCATGAGAGCAAATTCACCAGCAACCTCATCCTCATCATCACGTCCAGCAATCATGCCATATACTTGAGAAGCATTCTCATCAGCACTCTCCTCATGATCTGACCAGTTCACCATTGAATCAACAGATAGCAAGGCTTTGGGATCAGCTGGCTTATCTTGTTCCAATTCCTTAATCTTGAATGCAGAGTACCTTGCATTGGATTCCACCTGCTTGCCAGTACACTCCCTAGCAAAATGACCCAATTGAGAACACTTATAGCATCTGACCTTCTTCTTATCAAACCTAGCAGCATCCCTGTTGTTAAAATTCATCTTCCTTCCAGCCTTCTTTTCAAATCTGTTAACTCTAACAGATAACATTGCCATTTGCCATTTGATGTCCAATTCCTCCAAATCCAGTTTTCCAATCTGATCAAAATCTTCATAAATTATCTGCTGATCACTTTCAGCAACAAAGGAATGGAGAACATCTTCCATTACATTACCAGAGTTAAAATGTGAAACATTGGAACCTGGTGATGCAGATATGTATGAAGATGATTGTTTCGAAGTTTCAGCATATGACATCTTGTTATTACCACTAGTTGTGCTAACAAAGGCTGAGTGAGATGGAGCTGCACTGTGATTTGATTTATAGCTTGAGCCTCCTTTGATATCAATCTCAAGAGACTTAAGCTTGTTGTAAAGGTCATCAAAGTTCAGATAGTCTAGACCACCCTTTGCTTTAAGAGTGATAGCTACCTGTGACCAAGAGGAAGGCAAGGCTCTAAGGAATTTGATATTACAATCTTCATTGTCTGGTTTTGCTTGAAGCTGATTGAGTTGACTCAATATTTTCTGAAACCTGTCATATCCCTTATGCAGACCTTCATCTTCAGAGACCCTAAACTCTTGAAATTCCTGCTTCAGCATGGACTTCCTCATCTTCTTGGATTCTTCATTACCTCCAAATCTGGCTTTGACAGCCAACCAGATATCCCTTGCATCATCCAAGTGATGGAAGTCAGCCATGTGATCTTCAGGGAGAGACTGAAGCAATAAGGTCCTTGCTTTGGTCTCTCTCTGAACAGCAATCTGTTCTTCAGCAGAGACAGGAGGAAGAATGATGATGTTTCCCTTTGGATCTCTTCCAACATTCTTTTTGCTGTTCCCATTCAGAACAACATTCCACAAATGGTGATCACTGTTCATGATCCAGTACTCCATCTTCATGGCCCACGTCTCATATTCATCCTTCTTTAAGTAAGGAAATTTTGCATTGTTGTTTGAGACAGTGGTTGTAACAATTTGTTGGACATTTTGTGTTTGAGTTTTTTCAGGATGGTTTTGTGATTCATCTGCTGAGGATGAAGTCATTGTTAAGGCTTTTGAGATGGTTATCTGAAATTGTTTTGGAAAAAGGTTCTTCTTTTACAGAGACTCTCACCAGGCTCTGATACCACTTGTTGGTCCAGTCCTAGACAGATCTTTGAGCCCTTTAGGGTTGGTAGAATACTTATGTAATCACAAGCAAACTACAGGAGAGACTCTAACAATAAACTAAAGTTTATGCGGAATATAAACAATAGAGTTAAAGAAGAATAACTAAATAACAATGATCCTCTATGGATCTATATTACTATTAAGAAAAGTGTTTTCAAGATGTGTACAACCATTGCCAGTTTGCTTCTTATATACTAGAGAAACCCTAATTCGCGTAGAGAATACGCGTAGAGAAGATATGCATTATCACTTCCTAATATATCTCATGCATATCCCTTATTCTCAACTAACTACTAAATATACGGGTTGACTATTACTACTGACAGCATGAACTATGCTACCAGCAGGAACCCAATTGTACTAACAGCAGGAACGATATAATAACTCTACCAGCAGGAACTACATACCTGCCAGCAGGAACTATAAATGTTCTACCAAAAGAAATACTAACTATTACAAAATTAATAATTCCTAACAGTTAGCAAAACTCTATTATGCGATTTTAAGACTAACAAACCTCACATCAAAGTAAAACGACATTCCGAACAACTTTCGTGTTTTGCTGGAAGGCTAAAACGGACTCGAAAGTGCTCAAATCAGACGTTTTTGAATCTGCTAGCAATTAATAATTACCAGAAGTGCTGAATTTTTCTACTTAAAATGTATATCTCGTTTTCGCTCTAGATTCATCATTATTAGGAGTTAGAAGCTCTATTTTATATCAAAATGATTGTAAAAATACGCTCTATCATATTTTTCAAACAAAAATTAGATTTTACAAAATCTTGTGCCTCGTTTTTCATGCCAAAGTTTCTGCCTAAAACTTACACGATACAAAACGCGCCAAAATCCATTTTCGGCCCAAAAATCCATTTAAGACACATCTAAAATGGTCTAATAACAATACTCAACTCGCTCAATCAACCAATAACAAAATATAACTAGATGACGCAAGATCTCTCAGATTTCATCACATGCAATTACCAAGAATCAATGGAATTGCAAAAATAAAAATAACACTAGTATTAGATATACTTACAATGCTATATAAAGCAAGATCAGACTCGACTAAAACTCGTCTCGTTCCCTTTGTTCCTTTGGCCGCGACTTTGAACCACAAACCGAAACCAAAACCCTCTAAATAATTTTCCCACCCAGTTCTAGTTATTATTTGAATCAAAACCGCTTTTACTTCAACAAAATCCAATAAATCTAGTTAAAACCCAAACATGCATAAATCTTGTTGCATGTAACCTTTTCCACTTTAGATGATCAATACATCATCATCTAATTAATATTTGATAACTAGAAAAATACAAACACCAAGGGTGTTCGCTTTGATGCTTCGTTCGAACCCAAAAGAAGAGGGAAGGGCAAGAAGACTAATTTCTTTCAAACTATAACACTTTAAGAGTCATTTGGGTTTATGTTTTAATGGGTTTTCAAGTATCAAAATAGATTGAAGATATTTGTGTTGGTGTGTGTGTTGCCGTTCGAAAGAGAGGGAGCAAGGGGAGGGGAAAAACAATTTTCACTATGTGTTATATAAGTGTTGTGTATAAGACTAGTTAAACTAGCATGGGAAGTTTAACATAATCATTGTGTGTTAGAAACTAAAACAAATTGAGTGTGTGTGTGGTCTAGGCGATGTCTATATGAGCTAGAGGCATCATCTTGCATATATTTTTTTTGAATTTATTATGTAGACTTTGTTAATTTAAAATGTAACTTGTACACAAAATGTAAGTATGTTTAATACTTAGAATCATGAGTTTGGCCAAGTTCGATGAGCAAAAGACGACAGTGTCCGCAAAAATATGATTTACGAAAATAAAGCATTGACGGGGCGCGTCATAATTTTATTATGATGCTAAAACATTTAACGATCGCACGGTCAAACGTTGACACGCGAAACGACAAAAATAAAAATTTCTCAAATTCATCCGTAATAAAATACGAAAATATTTATTTTTGACAATTAAAATTTTAAATGTCGTTGATCGATCATAGAAATTCATGAAATAATAATTATGACGTCGAATCCGCAATCGTCATACGCGTCGTGAAACTCGGGTTGTTACATTTTCCTTTCAGCAACACCATTTTGTCCAAGTGTGTAAGGAAAGGAAAAGTTTTGAGAAATGCCCTTTTCATTACAGAAGTTGACAAAAATGCTATTCTTGAATTCAATACCATTGTCAGTTTGAGTTTTTTTAACATGAACGTCATTTTGATTTTCAACTCTTTTGATGAAAGACATAATGGTTTTAGGTGTATAACTTTTCTTTTTCAAAAAGTATACCCAGGTGTACCTTGAGTACTCATCAACAATGATAAGATTATACTTTTCATGGTTTATGGACCTTGGAGTTACAGGTCCAAACAAATCCATGAGGAGTTGAAATGCACACCACAGAAAGTGATGTGCACACCAGAAAAATGCATCTGTGGTGTTGTACCATATGCATTACACATGTGATTTTGTGGTATGCACATCACTTTATGTGGTGTGCATATCACCTCCCAAATCCGTGTGAATAAGATGGAGAAATTTTTTGATTGATGAGGTTTGTTTTGTTTTAAAACTGGCTCTATGATGCTTTCCCTTTTCACATGATGAATATGATTTGTCTGAGTAGACAAGTGAGGAAATGCCAGTAACAAGATTTTGTTTAGCTAGTGATTGATTGTCATAAAGTTTGATGAGAAAGTCTTTATGCCATAGCCAGTTTAAACTTTCAGATGCTTTGTCAAAGAAAGAAGAGACTTAAGATGAAGAAGTCATGTCAAGAACATAAACATCTCTTACTCTAGGAGCAATCATTTCAACTTCTTGGTTGGAGTTAAAGATAATTCCTTTCTTCTCATCAAACTGAACAATATATTTAGCATCACATTAGATTGTAGTTGAGACCATTTACAAATGCTACTTTTGTGAAAACTATATCATTACATTTAATATAATCATATCCTTTAGTGCTGCATGTAGAGTCATCTCCAAATACCATCTTAGGGCCTGGTTTTTCTACATATTCATGCAGATAGCTTTTGACACCAGTCATATGCCTTGAGCATCTACTGTCTGAGTACCAGATGGGCTTCCTGATGTCACTTTACACAAATAAGTTAAATGGTTAGTTTTGTTTAGAAACCCACCTTTTAGTGGGATTCTTAAATCTAGTAGCATTAGATGATTTAGCTTATCTTGAAAAGATTCAGCCCTTTTAGCTTGAAGTACTTCACCTCTTTTGAACCACTCAATGTCATTTTGATCAGTGGTGGATGAACATTACTACTACAAGTTTCACAATTGTTTGTGACATGTTGAGGGTTTCTAGGTTTTATTCCTCTTCTTAGAGAAATGATTCTATTATGACCGCTTGTATCATAATCATAACTTTTGCAAATATTACATATGGGATAGTTTACACAATCCTTATATTGATGACCATTAAAACCATAATGTTTACATGGTGGAAAGGGCTTTGAAGGCCTAGGAGGTTTGAGATCTTGAAGAAGATCCACCTTGAGCCTTGAGATGTTGAGACATGTTCAATGAACTTATGTATTCAGCATGATCACATGTTCAGTGATCATTTCTCACTTTTTTACAAAATACTGCATTATAGTAGTTTTTTAAGAGATGGTTGTTCAAACCACAAAATTCTCAACCCTTTTTTTAATTATGTTTTGTATTTAGTTTGGAGTAAGTTTTAGCATCATGTGGAGATTTTTTGGTTTTGGAATATGATGATTGATTCTTGCTGATTTGTAATTTTAGATCATCCAGTTCTTTCATTACGATAGACAAAGGAATATCATCTTTAGTTTTTACATTCTTCAGTTTACCAGCAAGAGGTAAGTTTTTCTTTAAAATTGAAACAATTTTATCACCCTTAGGAGGAGCTAAGGTTGGTTTATTTATGGTGACATCTTTTAAAGTTTCAGCTTTGAAAGTGGAATTAGAATTCTAAATTGATTTGGTAGTCTTTGGTCTAGAAACATGTTTAGAACCAGCTAGCTTCGCCAGTAGAGGATGTAGGGTGCTAGAAACTAAAGATTCATCAACTGAATCATAGTCACAGACTGAAGAGTCAATGAAATTAATTGAAGAATCAATTACTTTTAATTGTGATTCAGCAGTAAGAATTCTACCAGTATCATGATTTAGCAAATTAAATCCTTCAACTTCAGATAACCAAGGCCTTTCAACACTTAGAATGGATACTTTTGTGTCGTCCGCTAAAGATTTTACAAAGACTAAGTATTTTTGCTCAGAACTAGAGGGATCTTCAGTGAGTCGATCAACCCCTAGGATTCTTTTCTTTTGGTTTGGTATTTTTTTACTGATACACTGATTTACTTTGTTAGAACTGTTTAGCCATGTTTCAGTGATTTCTGTTAGATCTCTTAGTTATTTTCTTAAGTTTTGTTTCTCTTTGAGAATTTTAGTGTTTACATGTTGCATTGTAAATAAATCAAGTTTTGCTTGTTTTAGTGTTAACAATTTCTCTTTGCATGTGTTTAATTCTTGAACAATATCTCTATGTCTTGACACAAGATTAGTTCTTTGTTCTTCAACATAGTTAAGATCAATACACAAATAATCAAGAAAAAAATTCCTATCATCATTATCTTCCATTTCAAGAAGAGCGTGTACCTTTCACATGGAGATCTTAACCCATTCAACATTTCTGGCACTCTCTTTGCCAACAACAACATGTTCATTATCTGCAAGATCCATGAGAACCTTTACTTCAACCATTTCATTGTCATCAGATGACACTTCTTGTCAGTGCAAACGATATATTAGTCTAAACCGTCTTTTCCAACCTTAGAGCAACATATTCCCTTTTCAAGAAGAGCGTGTACCTTTCTCATGGAGATCTTAACCCATTCAACATTTCTGGCACTCTCTTTGCCAACAACAACATGTTCATTATCTGCAAGATCCATGAGAACCTTTACTTCAACCATTTCATTGTCATCAGATGACACTTCTTGTCAGTGCAAACGATATATTAGTCTAAACCGTCTTTTCCAACCTTAGAGCAACATATTCCCTTTTTGTTCTCGCTCATCCTTCACCACTTTCCATGATATGGAATTATTTTTATTTGCATCTAGGTGCATATTATTTTTCACTATATTTATTCGTGTCATAATATAACTTCTTTCTCTTGTATATATTTTAGCATGACTCATTAAAATATTAGTGACATCAATTTACTTTTATATGTCATACATTTTATTTTATTATTATTGTTATTTTCTTCTAGAACATACTTGGAGTATGTCTTCTCAACAAGTCATCCTTATCGTTAACATTTAGTTCAACCCAAAGTCTTACAACAATGTTTTTCATAAAACACCCCACACATGAAAAGCACACATAATGCTTAACGAATAAACCTTGAGGATTTAAGAATCTCTTAATACAACCCTTGACGAAAGTCTATCCGAATTCAAATCATCATCTTCGGAAGATAATGATTTCTTAAAGAACATGTTATTCTAAATACGATGGTACTCCTTATCCGAATAACATATTGGAAGAAGTCATTCACATAACAATAGTGTGTCAATCAATAAACGAAGTCCTTTCTCATTTATTAAAGTTGGTGTGATTAGTTGGATAAATTTGGTGCCAATTGAGTCTTAGTCATTGAGCATGTGTCTTTGTTTTTTTACTCTTATCATTCAGGTTCTTATTTTTAAACAACATTTGTATGTGTCTAGTTTCCAACATTTCTTGAAAGTTTTAGACTTTAGAGCACTCATACGTAAGACATGCATATCATGCTCCCCGATAGAATCTAACTATATATATTTTGCTATCATGATCTCTTTTATGATTTCTATTACTATATGTATTTGCACTATATATATTTTTACTATATGTATTTTTACTATCATGATCTATATCTTTGCTATCTTACTATGTAAGATTATTATTTTTGACACTTGCATGATGCTTAACATCTGATAGGTCACATTAATCTTGAATCAATCATATCAAACATGTATGCATAGAGAGAATAGTAGAGAGGACAAGTAAATGAAATTCAAATAAAATAAAAAGGAGGGAAACTTGAAAGAGTTTGTTACAAGTGCATCACCCTCTAATGAAGATTAGAGGGGTATTTATAGTTAATAGAAGGGGGCTTACCTTCCTTGTTTTCCTAACTTGTCACATCTAGTCCCTAGACTTTGGTAATTATGCTATTTCATTCTTTTAACATAATATACCTTATTACAAACTACCTTAACATTATCAAAAGAAACACTAATTACTTAAATACTACAAAATCACATAATCGACACTTTTAATGATCCTAACAATCTCTCCCTAAGGGTTGATTATTCAGGGCGTTCTCTTCTTGATCCAAGTGGTCTTCCATTCACGTACATCTGCCATCTTCTCATCTGCCTTCGATGTTTCAATCTTTCTTCAATCTCTTCTTCAAACAACTTCAAGTATTTTGTTTCATCTTTGGTGAGATCTTTTTGTACGTATTCATACTTGACATCATTATTATAACTCTTCAGACCTTCTATCACTCTATTTAACGTTGCATCACAAAACTTATGGATCTCTGAATGTCTCAGCACCCGTTTCTTTTTCTTGCTATTCTTGTAAATAATTCCATGCATAGGCTCATAGATGATAGAGAACATTTCATGATCTTTAATTTCGGGAAAGTCATTGTTGGTGCAGTGAGATTAACCTTTTGTTGATAGCTTTCAATTCCAAGTTGGAAGTCATGCACTCTTTCCCATATCACTGTACTTCTAATGAATACCGATAAAGACCATAGCAATCATGTATCTGCATAATCCGGTACCTTGCCATTCATAATCAACAAGTATATGTCCTCATTATCGTTCTTGTTAAGATTCTTGTAATCAGGCTCGATAATTGATACAATGCAATCATTAGCTCTCCTTGCAACAATCTCTGTGATAAACTTGTATTCATGACCCAATTCCCAATATGTCTTGATGACTTGAACAATTTTTGAGTTTGAATAAATTTCTTCCTTTGGTTTTCCAGGCTCTTTTTGTTTCCTTATGTAGAAGATCTTCGCATGAGGATTCTTCCCATGTTCAACACCATATCTAGCATAAGGATTGAATTTCTTTACACATTTATTCACCCATCTGGAAGTTCGTTCTTCAATATCATCATCGTTGAAGATTATTGCTGGAAACTTATGTAGTGACAAGACTATCTTCTCAGGTCCAGAATTTCATTTCTTCAAATACAAAAGGTCTTGATTAATCAGAGATAATGCTGGAGCTTCAAGATCTCGTTGATAGTTATGAACTAATGGTGTGGTCTTTCATAGATGTAAAGAGACAAGAATTTCTTTTCTACTTTCCCAGACAATGTCACTCTTCAAGAAATTCTTCATGTGATCATTGTGATACTGATGCTCATCTCCTGAAGTACATCTCTGTCTCAACATCTCATCAGCTATCTTTCTCAGCTTAGCTTCATCAATGGTTAGCGACACTTCTTCCATAATGTATTGTGATACTTGCTTTGTTGGAATTTCATCATCGTCTGAAGCATAAGAGTCAGTCCAAAAATCAAAATCATCATCTTGCTCTTGATTACCTGAAGTTGATGGAGCTTGTTCCTCTTGAAAAACTTATCCATATGATGACTCTCTAGACACATAAGCTTCATACTCCGATGTCTTCTGCCACTTTGCACTATTCTCCCCCTCAAGATGAGCATCATCATAAGGATCGTCCTGATCTCTTGGGCAAACAGCAGGATTTTTACATGTAGTTTGTAGTACTATATTTCTTTTAAACTTCATCTGGAGAGCCAACCATATTGCTATGTCTTGTTGTTGCAATTGAGGATCAACTGTCTTTCATAAAGAGATATAGTTGATATTGTTGTTCTAGAACAACAATATCAACTATATCTCTTTATGAAAGACAGTCCTCAATTGCAACAACAAGACATAGCAATATGGCTTGCACTT
>BQNB010035743.1:0-19852 GCA_026074375.1 Tanacetum coccineum | reverse complement strand
GGGTGGCAATCTCACATTGAGGACAATGTTTAATTCTAGTATTAGGGGGGGTATCTATCAATTTGATCTTACTTGCATTTGCTTTGTCTTTACGTAACCCCATTTTGCCACCAAAAATTTCAAAAATATGTGATTTTTTTCCAAAATTAAAAAAAATTTCAAAAATAAAATAAGTGTTTTGTCATGAATTTTTGACTTTCCGATGGTGAGAATAAGAATCAATTTTGACCTGATCGAGCATGTTGCGCTCTAGCTTGCCCCTTAACCTATATAAATGAAAGCTTTTACTAGTCTTTTATACAAGAAGCTTTAAAACGCGAATTCTAGCTTGAAAAAGCCAAGAGTTTGCAAGTTTCCATAATAAACTTTAAATATGAAAATCTTGATTTTATTAGACTAAGCGTTCGCGGATCTTTTTATTAAAGATTTTAAATTTGCGAAGAACGAAAAATAATAGAGTTTAATATAAGTTAGATGCTAAGCAAGGATTAGTTGGAAATCTTAAGAGCTCATAAGTGTAATTTGTGGCTTTTCCTCCCCGAAGCTTCTAACCGGACTAATAATATGTGTTCTTTTCAGAAATTAGTCAAGTTAGTGGTTTTATCACCCTTAAAAGTCCTTGAATCAACATTTTTAAACTTTTTAGTCTTAGTTCAAATTTATACTTAAATTTTCTAAAAAGAATTTTTTTTCTATATATTGTAGTAATGTAAAATTAAAAAAAAACGAAGAGTATATATATATATATGATAAGTATAAATAATAATAATAATACCTTGTCAGATTACTGGATCATGGTCGGCTCGCATACCGATGTGACAGTCTTCATATAAGGCAAGGTCCAAAGACGAAATAAGACAACTGGATCATGGTCGGTTCACGCCCGATGTGACAGTTCGTTTAAAGAGTGGAGGTTATAAGTATAATAATATTATTAATGTTAAGTGTAATTGAATAAATATAGGGAAAATCTCTTTTTCTAAAATTTAAATATGCTTTTGAACTAAGACTATTTTGCTTTAAGTTATGGTCTTTCTAAATGAAGTGATAGTTTAACGGGAAGCCTAAGAGTTTTTGATGTCGAAGGTTCGTGAGTTCCGATACTATTCTCTGTGGGGTGTCAAAAGCCTGGTCACCTAAGCCGGTCTCGGCTGGGATGTGCTGAGAAGAAAGTAGCTACATGGAATGATCTCGCCTTCATAATCATAATTCTTGGGGGGAACGTTATGCTTAGAAGGATGACGATTTTCTTAAAATGTCAAATAGATGGTCGAAATTCGAAATGAGCACATACACATTTAAAGATATTGTTCCAACGGGAGCGAAAAGTTAGTTTAGGCTTACACAAATTACAAATATGAGTAGTGTTAGCATCTTAACTTGTATTTACCAATGATTTCGTTTTTAAGCTTGGTTTGGGGCGGGTGAAAAATCGAGAAAGATGAATTATCCTTTTGGTCACTATTTATAAGTGCTTCTTGTTCCGTGATCCTAAAAGTTATAATTAATAATGAAAGTCGAACATTTTGTCACTTTTGAAAAAAATATATATATATATATATATATATATATATATATATATATATAATAAAAAAGAAGTGGTAAAACGGGGCGTTTCAAAACTAGTGATTTCTTAATCCCCTTAGATAAACACTTAGCTACTTTTTGAGGTAATTAGTCTAGAGGGTTGAAATTTTTGGTTTTAAGCGTGTATTTATATCATTGCGTGAGGACACGACAATAGCGTAGTATGGGTGATTTTGATATGTGTTTAATCACATATCATTTTTCTTTATAAAAACGGTCTTAAATGACCAAAAACAAATAGAAAATACATTGTATATGTCTGTTTTGTAATTGTGTTGTGCAGGTAATGGATATATAAAAAATGGACAAAAAAAAGCCAAAAAGGAGAAAACCAAGCACGGGGATTGGAAGAGCGTGAGAAAGCTAAGCCGAAGGCATTTTCATCTTTAATGGGCCAACGCGTACCCATTTTATTGGGCCGAGTCAGCCCATTAATGCTTATACCATACCAAGCCTAATATGAAAGTCCAAGTCCAAATTCCAAATATCCAATCCAATATCCAAGTCTTGGCCCAAGAAATATGACAAAAGCCCAATCCCATAATCCATGGTCCAAGTCAAACAATAAAAACCCCGCGCCAGTTACTATTCATCATCTCCTTCAATTTTACAAAGTTAACCAGGGTAAAACAAATCCACCACACGCTCAAAACCTCTTCTAGAAGGCCAACGTGGTAGGTCTGACACCAATCCCAGGCCACGTTGGCAATCCTAAAGCATCCTATTGGCTGTTGAAACGTGGAGAGTGATCAAGGGCTCAAATTGTTGGATTTGGAATCAAAGGTCAGGATTGAAGCTTATAGGACGCTCCTCAAGGCCTAGAACCTTCTCTCGTTCACTATAAATAGAGGCGGTGTCTTAAGGAGAAGGGGAGTAGTTTTTAATATAGCTTTTTAGTGTAATTTTTGCTTATTTCAGCTTATTGTCTTTTTCATTATTGTAATTTCCTTTTTCAGCTTGTAACCTCTTTAAGAATTAATAAAATTACAGTTTCCTTTTAAACCCTGTGTTAAATTCTTATTTTACTTTTATGCAAATGTGTTAAAAATGTGTTTAGACATAACCTAATAAGCTCATTAAGCTCTTTGTTACCTCAAAAGCTATACCTAATTCACTTAAGTTCTTCTTAAGGCTTAACAAATTAGTTAATCACTTAAATTACCTTAAAAGTTATTATAAGCTCAAAAGTGGATGATAAGCCAGAAATAGATGGGCTTATGGACTTTACTGATGGGCTTATGGGACTTTACCAGCTTGTTTTCAACAAGCTAAAGCTTGTAGATAAGCTCTTAAGAGCATTTTAGTCCTTGTTTAGAGCAAAGGACAATGTACAATTACTTTTTCTATTTCTAGCTTAAATTTCTTATTCTGCTTATTAATCTGCTTATCTTTGCTTATTGTTGCTTAAATGTGTTTATTATGCTTAATAGTAACTTGTTTTGACTAGTTCATAGCTTAGATTTAGCTTGTTTTGAGTTTTCATTCTAATCTGCTCATTTTGGATGTCTATGTGCTTGTTGTTTTGCCTTATTAAACTAGTGCTTATTTTCATATGGTTCTTGCTTATTTGTTTTTAGTTGTCATAGAACTTCATCTGTTTTTACAAATCAATGCTTAATTAGATATGTTTTAGCTTAAAAGTTTATCTTCAAGTGTTAAAGAAAAGTTTGGGATAAGCATTTTTAATATGAAGAAATGTGTTCATGCTGTCTTTTGGTATTTAAGTCAGTTGGCCTAGCTATATTTAGTCTTATAAAATTACGTTTATAAGTTAGTATGGTTTTTGTTAAGTTTAAAGTATGTTTATCAAAATCTCATGTCTGCTAGTACTAATGCGTTTAAATATGCTTATCTTTTTAGCTCTTTAAAAATCTATTTGAGTTGTGGTATTTGTATTAAAAGTTGGTTTCTAATACAACAATGTGCATCTGATTTGAGTCATAAGACTTTGGAAAAACCTTTGTGAGTCTTTTGATAAAAAACAGTCAAGCATTAGTGTTTTAAAATGTTCTTAAGAGCCTAGCTATGCAGATCAATAGTGGTTAGAATCTAGCTTATCTCTTGTTTGTTTTGATTAAACCTAGCTTATTTAAGTCTATGTTCAATCTGTTTTAAGTTTTTATTGTGTCCAAATCATTTTTGAGTTTTAAAATTAGTCTCTAAGTAGTCACTTTAAAATAAAAAAAGTCCAAAAATAGTAGTATAGTCTGTCAATTTAATATGTCTTTTCTAGCTTATTACTTAAACTACTTTCTTAACTCCAGCTTATTTGTGTTAATTGAGTCTCAAACTCAATCTGTTTTCAACTTTTTTGCTTAATCTAAATGCTTATCAGTCCTTAAATCTAGCGTAAACTTTGGTTAAAACCCCTTTAAACCTACTTTTGTGTCCACTGTCTTAATCATTTTATCTGTTTTTCAGCTTATTTAATTGGCTAATTTCTAGTCATGAGAGCTTATTAGTTATAGGTATTGGTCTGTCTTTAGCTTATTGGTTTTTCTTAAAGCTTATTGAGTCAAAAAGTCCAAACAGTTTTGGTTAAAAGTCTTAAATAAGCCTAGCTAGCCAATCTGTCACTTTAATGTCCCTTTTCTAGCTTATTAATAAGTTTTAGTATTAACACATTTTATTAAAAGTGCTTATTTGTGCTTATTCTTTAACTGTTTTAAAAGAAAATTAAAAAAATATTTTTGCAAAAAAAATAGACCACGGGACTCGAACCTGTGACCTCCCTCTCACAACACACGCATCTTAACACTGCGCCATTGGGTCTTTTTCATTACACCATTGCATCATTTAATTAATATACTTAGTTTAGATTTTGCTTATTCAGCTTATTTGATTTTTAGCAGCTTATTGGTAAAAGTTTTTTTACTCGTTTTTCTTTGCAAACCTTTAGAAAGTGTCTAGTATTTTTAATAATTTTCTTAAAATTTTAGAATTAAATTCAGTATTTTTAATTTAATTTTTAGTATTATTTAGTTTTAAATAGTTTAAAAATTCAAAAAAATAATTTTTGAGTTTTAAAAATTAGTTTAATACACTTAGGTTTAAGAAATTTGCATTTTGAGTTTTTAGAGTTTTATTTGTCATTTTTTAGTTTTTAATTAGCTTTTAATTGTTTTTAAATGTCGTTAGATTTTTAAATTGCCTTAATTTTTAGATTAGCATGCCTTTATAAGCTTTCCTTTTGTGTTATTAGATTTAGAATCCAAAATCCAAAATTTTGATTATTCAAGCACGCGATCACGAACCGAAACAAGATTATCAATTCACGCTTCGTTGGGAAACGACTCGGGAACGATTTAAATTTTATCCTTTCCTAAGGGTAATTTTCTCATCAATACTTTTCGGTAATATATCTTATTAGTAATTAGCTTATTACTCTTTCACAAGAGCAATTTGCTTAATTGGCTTTTAATATATATAATATATTTATATACTATAATTGAAGGAATCAATTTTTGGCGCCGTTGTTGGGGAAATGTGTTACGATTATCGCGTTAAGGTTTGAAGATTAGTGCATTGAAGATCCTTCCCCGTGAAGTTATCGTTTTTTGTGAATATAAGTTTTACATTTCTTTATTATTTTTCATTTTCTATAAAATACAAAAATATTTTTCTTTTAATACTTTTCCTAAAGTATTTAAAATGCAAAAAAAATTCAAAACAACAAAAGAGACCGTGTTGTCAATTGTTAAATCGGCTCACCTTTAAATTAACAAACTATAAGAGAGGTATAAGGAGGTTTGATCCTACGAACTTCGACCCGAAAGAAGAAGGTTTTTAAAACACTTCGCGCTTACCCGCTCCTCCGCTTCTTTGTGCGTTTTCTAGAGAGCTACCGTGCACTTTTAATAATCGGTTCCAAAAATATTATTATTATTTTCTACTTATTATTATATAAAATTTCAAAAATATTATACTCTATCTTATATACCATTTCTAAACCTCCTATTTGTTTAATTCTTATGTCGTCATTCAACCAACGTGGTTGCTTTGGGTGTGGAGGCCCGTTATATGGTTTACTTTGTCGACGATGTACTTGCGATTGGTGTGGAAATAATCTTAGAAATGGATTATGTTCGATATGTAATTCTGGAGCTGGAAATTCATTCGTTTATGATCCAAATCCGAATTCTTTCAATGATCCTCCAGACTTTTTCAACCACCCTCCACAGCGCCAACAATACTCGTGTGAGTTATGTGGGAACGATTCTCACTATGGTTATGATTGTCCACCACGGGTATCGCTTGTCTATGAGCAGGAACCGTGCTACACTCAAAACTTTGTTGATAATTATTATCTACGAAATTCATCGAGTTTTCCACAACAATATCTTTGTTGTGAAGACTGTGGGGGTCCTCATGAAAATTTTTAGTGTCAACCGAGAAATCAGAACTTCTATGAGCCTAATCTTTGCTATAATTCTAACTCTTCTAGTTTTGACCAACCCCCGCAGTATTCCATCGATCATCAGCCTCAGAGTATTCAAGAAGACCTTAAAGAATTGATAAAATCACATAAGGATGAACTTCTTAAATCCTTGGGTGAAATGTTACGAGAGCAGGTGGCTAATCTTAGTACTCATACTCCCGAGCCTTCGCGACGTTAGGAGTTGTAAAAATTTTCTTGTAGAATACCTACGATGACCGCACATCAGATGCTCAAGGAGTATGACTGGTGTCAAGAGTTATCTGCACAAATATGTAGAGCAACCAGGTCCTAAGGTAGTGTTTGGTGATAACTCATCTTGTATTACTGAGGGATATGGTTCAATAAACTGTGGGGGTATAGTTTTTACAAAAGTAGCCTTTGTAAATGGTCTTAAGTACAATCTAATTAGCATTAGTCAACTCTGTGATGCTAAGTATATTGTATAGTTTGATGATAAGCAAGGAATAATATTTAATGCTAACAAAGAAATTGGTCCAATAGCCCTAAAGAAATGAGTTATAATGTCCTTGACTAATGTCATCACTGACCTCTACGCGAAAGGGAACCTCTTCGAGTATGCCAAAGCCTCAGAAAGGGAAAACTGCTATGGGCAAAAAGGCTATCACATCTTAATTTCAATAACATTAATAAACGAGTTCCAAACAAAAGCGAAAGTTTTTAGGTCTTCCTCACTAGTTTATAAGCAAAGGATAAACCTTGCACGAGCATTGAAAAATGGAAGCATCGATAGAGCTTCATTCAAAACTAAACAAGAACTCTCCATCAGGAAGTGTTTGCATCTTCTTCATAAGTGACTTTGTTTTGGGACAAGTAAGTCCAATGTCCATAAAATCATGAGAAATAACCCTATTCATTGTTATTAGTACTCAAGGTACACATGGGTAATATTTTCTTAAGAAGAAGAGTCCAAGCCCCCCACCAGAAATGATTATGTCTTTTAATCAGGATGGTAAAAAACCAAAAGGATGTATAAGTGTCAAACAAATCAAGACATTATAATGGATGAGGTTTAGAAATCATGAGCGTAGAGCTTCTGTGATGTGAAAGGGAATCTCTCAAAATTTCTCTATCTCCCTATCACACCGAACAAATGTTGTAGCTGAAAGGAAAGCAGAACTCTCATTGAGGCTGCTAGAACTGATGCTAGAATGGGCTTATACTTTCTAAGTGCATTATGGACTGATCTGTCAGACATAGCCTGCTGTAAGTGCTTAATTACCACATACGCATTTGTTTTCCAATATAACAAAACTCCTCAAAATGACAAAAACACAGACAAAAAACTGCCAAAGTTTTATGTTGTTTTACACTTTGTGTTGCAGGAAAAGGATATGTCACCGCAGAAAGACAGAAAACAGTGAGCAAAAAAATGACAAAACCACCATAAATAAGATGAACATACGGAATGGAAAAGCATTAAAAGACAAGCCAAACAAAGCCAAAGACCAGAAAAGTCAAAGTCAAAGTCAACTCAACAAATCAACAGTCAAAACCGGAGCCGTAATTGAAGAATACTATTGGTTGCAATCTCAACCCATCTGATGGGCCGGGAAAGCCCAATAGTATATTAACGAAGACTGTGAAGACCAAATGGGCCCTCAATCAATGACAACAGCCCATTTGTGTGCAATTGACAGAGACTATGAAGACTTTGAAGACCCGATCCTAGCCCTTGAACAAACCAATCTCAGCCAGTGTACACACAAAACCCGCCTGAACCTTATTGGGCCTTAAAAAGCCCAATAACACAAGCCTGAACCTTATTGGGCCCAAACACACTCAGTTGGGCCCAATACAAGCCCACAAACCCTTATTGGGCCCAAACACACCCAGTTGGGCCCAATACATAACCCAAGCCCATTACTGGCCCAATACCATTTTTTATAAACCCTGGGGACCTAAATTGTCAAGTTTAAAAATGTTTGTAAAAAGAAAAAGTGTTTTAAAAATATAAGGGACTGAATTTGCAAGTTTCCAAAACTTTTATCTCTTTATAAAACACAAGGGCCGAAACTGCAATTCACCATTTCCTTCTTTAAATCCTTTTGATTAAAACACAAGGGCCCAAATTGCCAATTTCCAAACTCGTATATAACCAAAAAAAAAAGAAAAGGCAAAACAGAATGGCAAGTTAGTGAAACCTTAGGGTTTCTTTTTGGGTTTATAAAACTTTTTAAAACCTGTAACCAATCACGGGTTCCCCCTCAACCTGTTTCCCGCCTTCTCCTCAAAACCTTCAATATCACATGTTGTCACCCCATTCTTTTACCCAAACCTCCCTTTACCCGTTTTAAACCTAAACCCACACCCATTTCCCTGTTTAAATGCCACGCTGGCAATCCCCTTTCCCCCAAGGTATATCAATGGCGGGCAAGGCATCTAAAAGAAACACACTTGCAATCCTAGGGCTAGGATTGATGCTGAGACTCCACACACACAAAAAAAAGCACAAGTATAGAAGCCTTGGACTTCTATAAAAGGAAGAAAAGACAAAGCCGAAGGGACACTAGTTTTTACTCAGAGAATTTTGTTTAAAATTTTAATTAAAGTGTAAACTTAACTTTCAGTTTGTATTTCAATCGTATTGAACTGTTTTCAAGCAATTTAAAGCAAGTAAAAGGTTTATTTTAAGTTTCTTAATTTTCCAATTTTCAACTCATTAATTCGTGTTTAATTGTGAAGCAACTTGTGTTTTTCTTGTTACTGAAATACTCCACTAGTACTAATATTAGTTTCCCTTAATTATTTTTAAGTTAAATCAAAGAAAAAGGGAAATCGAGTTATTTAAGGGGGTGTTTGGTTGTAACACAAAATGGGTGAATTTGTGTTTGTGAATGGGTTACAAATACTCAGCCAACTTTGGCTGAGTATCTAAGGTTATTTTAGATCATTTATGCATCAAAATTTGAACTTGAAAGTCAAATTTGAGTTTTTATTTATTTTGAAGTTTCTGTCAAAACTTGAAGAAGGAAATGGGTGATAAATAAGCTCAAGCTGCTTATTCAGTTATTAGTCATCTAGATGAGTGTATTTTGAGTGTTTATTTAGTTTTAAGCAAGTTTTCTTGTTCTGTCTTTACCATAGTCAAAGCCTTGAGGCTGTCAAAATGTCAAGTGTATTTTGTGGAAAAGCCTTTTACAAGCTGGTTTATCAGCAGGTTTTATTTGTTTTTAAAAGCTCAAATTTTGAAAATAAGTTCTATTCTATGTCCCTTAAATCTGTTTATATTAGCTTTTCTGTCTTAAGCCCTTTTGAGCTTATTTTATAAGCTCAAAAACAGCCTTCAGCCTGCCTTGACCACTGTTGCCCTGGTGCAAAAACAAGCACTACAGCCCTCTTTTTCTTTCCTTTTAGCTTAAATAACATAGGTTTATATTTCTTTTCCTAGTAGCTTATTAGGAATCCTTTAAGCCCCCAGCATTGCATGGCTTAATTCTCTTGTCTGTAGCTTAATTCTAGGCTGCAAAGTAGGTGAATTTTCTTTTTTTTTAAAAATTGTCCACATAGCTTATTTCTGTTTGGCTTATTTTAGAGCTTATTTTCACCTACATTTAGTTAAAATAAGTAGATAAAGCATAGTTTGATTAGTCTCATCACTTTCCAGCTTATTTTGAGCCTTTTAGCTTAAGCAAAAAGCCAATAAGCTGTTTAGGCTTATTTGGCTTCTGTCCCACAAAAGGCTTATTTTATGGCTTATTTAGTGAATTTCAGCACTTAGTGCTTTTGTGAAAAGTGTTCTCCTAAAGCCCCTTAGCAACTTTGTAGTTTTGAGTTTTGGCTGAAAAGCATTTTTTTTAAGCCAAAAGCGTAGGGTCTGTTTTGTCTCTTGTTCATAGTGTAGGGTTAACCGTTTTCACTATAGTGTAAACTTTCTAAAGTTTGCCCGCTACCTTTTGTTTAGTATTTATACACTTTCTACCCTAGAGTTTTTAAAAAAAAAAAAAAGAGAAGGGAAGACAAGCGACGGGTGGCTAAGGAATCGAACCGGGATCCTCGTACATCCCTTCCCTTTACAACAACATTACATTGCGCCCTTGGGTCTTTTTGTTAAAGACTCAAGGGCCTTATTATTTTAAGGTTGTTTTGGTTAATACGCTTATAAGTGCCAGTTATTAGGGGCTTATTTCCACTAGCTTATTTTCTTTTCTTTATTTTTCGTTAGGACATTTCTGAGTGTCTAGTATTTTGTGTAAATTTTTCAGAATTTTTTGTAAACGTGTATTATTTTTTTTTATTTAATTTAGTTAAAAGTTTATTTACTTTCATAATAAATAATAAAAATTATCAAAAAAATATTTTGCTTTTTTAGAAAATTGTCTTATTGTCATTTAGTTTGTATGGAAAAATATCAAGTTTTAGTAGGTCATTTTTATAACTTTTCATGGTTAAAGAAAGGGTCCGGGTACGGGATTTTGTTTTGGATCGTTTTTGGGTCAACGAACTCCGTTTTTCGTCGACGTCTTTTTCATTCTTCGTTATTTTGACCCGTAGAGTAGTTTAGAAGTGAAAAATTTTCCGTTGGGCGTTATTTTTGTAAAGATTTTAGGTTGTTCCCCTTTTGTACGGGATTCGGGGCTTCGTTTTCCTAGTTTATTTTCATAGCTTTCAAGTTTTTCTTAAACGTTTTAGTTCCGTTTTATCTAATTTGGACTTTTTCAATCTTCCCAAAGCTCATTCCTTCCTTCAACCTCAAAATCTACGATCGTATCGATTTACATTCAGCTCGTGGGGATTTACGACCCGGGAATATTCTATACTACTTCTCGGTATCATTGATTGTTGGTTTTTACACTTCTATATATATATTTTATATATTTTATTATATATTATATATATTTACGGTGTGAATCCGGCACGATCAATAACCAATATCTGTAAATAGTTTTCTCGTTGCTTTTCAAACCCGCTTGGTCTTGTACAAACTGTTATCAGACATGTCGCTTTGTTTTCAGATCTGCTTTCCCTTTATTCAAGACAAGTTTTTTACAGTGGATGGTAGCATTCACAGAATTAAGATAATTAACAACACACATTTCATGACTTGCTGAGTTTTTCACATTTTTTACAAGGTTGCACACAGATTCAAAATTCGAATTAATTATAACACGCTTAGAGCTGTAGAGTTATGCTGAATCAACCCGATTCACTTTTGTCCAAATGACTTATTGTCTAAGGTGTTATTCTACTTCCTTCTTATTCTCCTTCTTAGCAGGCATGATCCTATTTTTCTTTGTGTTGCTTCTAGGCTTTGATCCGCTTGCTTTAGTGGAATCGTTTACTCCTGTAGAGGGAATCACAAGGATATTAGTCTGTTGAACTTTCTGGTGCACTTCGTGTTTCTGTAGTGTTGTGCTTAGATGAGAGTTCCTGGTTTATCACTAACGTACTTGCTTTTTCCTAGTAACAAGGGGATAGAGCGGTCCTTGTTATACTCTTTAATTGAACTTTTTGGGCCTCAAGTGTAATCACATATTTTACAATTCCTGAGATAGCTTGAGATAGCTTAGTGTATTGGCAGCATTGTAAGTGTATCATCCAGTGGTATAAACTACTCTGGTTCCTCTACAATCTCCTACTGTTTCTACACTCTCCTTAAGAGGCTGATATAGTTTAAATGAGCACTCTATTGTTCTAAGGAGATGAGGGATGGCTTTCAACGTGAATGGCATCATGCCAGAAGCGAAAGAACTTTGGTTTTGCATAGTCAATAGTGAAACAAGTCTCTTGGCTTCGCATTGAGCTTTTAGACTCTCCAATTTCATTTAAACATAGTAGATGGTCTTTTCCACTTGTGGAGCACGATTAATTTAAATTGAGTCATACAATTCTTGTAAGTTGTTTGACCTTGTTAGTTTACTCTAATGCAATCATTTTGTTATCCAATAAGGCATTGACCTTCTTAGCATTATATGGCTCACACTTCTGTCATTCAATGAGCGATCTATAATTTCAGGTTGAATCACGGTGTCTTTTTCTTGAATGAAGTTCAAGATTTCTTGATTAAAGACATGAGTTAAAATAGGAGCTTCCTTGCATGTGTGTGATTTGTTATTATCAACTTTCTTGAAGATGTTGATACTTTAATTGCAAATTAGGCATTCTCTTAAGTTTTGAAATAAGTTTGGAACTTCATCATGAACTTTAGACATGTCAGCTTCATGATCTAGACAACGTGATTTTTCCACATCATGACACAGCAGTTGTCCAGTCGACAAACAATTAACAATCAAATTCTCATTGTCAATGAGAAGGTTTTTTTTTTCAATTTTAGCACATTGCATCGTCTCTACAAACATTCTTGTTTCACTTCGTATTCATGTGATCAAAAAAAAATTCCATTTCTTTAACTTCTTTAAAGGGGATGTTTTGAAAATCCATCAAAGTGTTCTTTAAGAGTTTGAAAAAAGGATACTTTAGTGAGGTAAACATCTTTCGTTTTCTCAAAACCTTTTTTCCCTCTGTATACCTGTTGGGTGATTCTAGTTTTGGAAGTTTTGTCAAAGTCGTGAAAAGTTGTGTGAGTACATCAGGATTAATCTTCACTTGGACTTTTATTGAGAATTCTTTAGGGACAGCTCTTGACAGGGGTATTGGGTGGATACATTGTATAATGTGAAATTGTTTTTGGAGCTAAGGTCTTAGCCTTTTTCCTGTTGTTGTCATTATGGACAAATATCTGTTCTTGGGCGTCAAATTTTCTTTGGGGAGCAAGATTGCAAGAAAGTTCTCTTTTGGGGTAATGGGGGGGGGGGGGGAATCTAATTTTATTTTTCCTACATAGGAAGGGCTTTGCATTTTCAACAGCTTCTATTACTAGTTATCTCAGCTAACTCACGCGTATCCTCTAGAGTCATGTATGCAGTGGGTGTGTGATTGGTTTGTGACAATTAATGGACCATTATACAACGCGACTGAGATTGCTTTTGCACGAGCGGGACCTAAGGATTTTTGTAGCCTATTGCTACGTGAGTGCTTTTCATCATAAAATGATTTTAGTTTACACAACATGTGAACTGTTTGAACAGGACTGATCCTGTTTGTCTAATCTATCTTCATCATTATCTTTTAGCTTCTGTATGTCCATAATTCTTCAAGGAATTGGTCTTATTTTTGTTTAAAAATCCTTTTTCAAAAATGTACTTCTTTTGTCTTTGACTTATAATGGTTTCATCGGTAGATCTAAGGTATTTATGCTGAATGAAGTTAAATTTTAAGACGTTTCTTTCTATTCGGTCTGAGATAATTATTTCATTGGTGTATCAATTTTTTCGTTTCTATCAGTTAATTCAAATTTTGCCCGTTTTTCATACTCCCCGAACAGTTCATTTATAGAGTCTCGCAAGTTCATGAGGTCGCTGGTCATTAAACTACCAGTCTGGCTTATTTGCCAAATCTACTTTGTTACACCTGTTACATGCATTTCATCTAGAATTGACATCAGTGCATCATTTCGCACAGAAGATACATTTCTTTGAACAACATGATCTTCGTTGTCTTCCACATATTGATCATACGAAATAATATTACTATTACTCGTATAGTCAGCATCAGATTCAACAACGTAGTTGTGTTATTCATCGGTTTGCATCTCGTGTACTTCATGATACTCATCTAAATGATTTACAAAGGTATCATGATCTTGTACCTCAAACGGAGTATTTGAGTCATATGATGTCCCGGCTTCATCGTAGATTCGATCTTTCGATGTGAGATTTGTCATGAACATGGTCTGTGTGGTGGGACCCTCGTCAACATCAGAGTCGAATGCATCACATTCATCAGCTTCAAAGATATGGTCCATATTGAGTGCCAAATCATTCTCGGGTGAATTATCCACATCCTCATCAAAGTTGATAATCTGTTCTCCTGCAAGAAACAACGACTGTTCTTCGTCCAGTACTGCACCATTCTCCTGGGCTTGCATTAGTAGCATCTTGTCCTTGAAGTAGTCTGAATCTTGAAGTCGTTTTGGCCTTGGACATTCTCGTGCTATGTGCCCTAGTCCGTTACAGTTGTAGCACTTAATGGGTTTGGCTGGTCCAGGATTAATAATGCCTCCTCTGTTCTGACCTCCTACATTCCCAGCTACAACATTTCCTCTTGCATTGTTTCTCTGAAATGGTTTTCCTTGATTGTTCGCATTGTATCTTCCACGGACATCTTGAACAACAACTCTGCCGTCTTGAACCGTAGCTTTGTTCCTTGCATTAGATGACGTTCTAAGTTGATTGTTTGTTTGAGGAAGATGTGATTTGTACGATTGAGTGAGGAGGGCAAGTGAGTTGGATAAACTTTCAATCAAGTTTTCAGTTGAAGAACTTCCTGAGTCCAGTTGAAAGTTGTCAGCAGGAGATGGTTCATTTGAGGGTTGTGGAGACTTGCTGATTGTGTTGGGAATACTGCTGAACGAGGCGTCCGATCACTAGTCCAAAGGATCATTATTTGGTTGACTTACTTTTCCATCATAATTCCTGTTCTTAATAGCATGCACCTCAATGTTTGCTTTAAGTAGGCATACACCTGATCAAAGTTTGACGCTTTCAACCTCTATTAAGTTTGACTTCAGTTATGAATCTACTCCACTCAGGTAACATGTTGTTCACAAACTTTGTAGTTAAGCTGCATCCTGGGCATGGTCATCTGAGTTTCTCGATTCATTAATGAGCTTTCGAAACCTATCGTAGTATCCTTGAATGGTTCTTCTTTGATTTGACGTAATGTTCAAATTCACCGTATAACCGAGATTTCCCATCAATCCTTTGTTAACTCAGAACCTTCCAGAATCATCTTCACGTTCCCAAATGTCTCTGCCGCAGTATAGTAATTTGATGAGTGAGTAGATGTCCTTTGGTATACCTTGAAGTAGGATATTGGTTGCACAAATGTCAGCTTTATACCTTTCCTTTTCTTTAGCTGAAAGGTCGTTAAGGACTCTAGCACGTATTGGACCTTATTGAACTTTGCCCCTCATTCCACCAGTAATAAACATCTGAGACCGTTCCCATATGAAATGGTCCTTCTTTGATGGACTTCATAATATTCTCTCCATTATCTTTCCTAGACAGTACAGACGTATACGTTGTTGCCAAATTCAAGTCTTCTATCACGCATTGGTGTGCGTGTATCAGACCGGCAACACTGGAATTTGTCTTCTTGCAATACTAGACACTTGTATTATTGTATGCATATGATATGTTTTGACGATTCAATGATTAGTGAGTGTACGTTAAAAGTGGTGAGGTTAACGTATTCGTATTTTGTTTTAGTGATATTAAATCCCGAGTTTGAAATATTTCAAATTTCTAAGACAGTAGCTCAACTCGCCGCCAGAGGCTACCAAACCGCTGCAAAGAAATAAGGCAACTCGCTGGTGGAATTTTAAGGCAACTCGCCGAACACAACTCGCTGCCAAGCAACCCGCCGCGAAGAAGGAATACAAACCGCCGTCTATATTTTAATCAAACCGCCGTTGAGTTTATAAAACCGCCATGATTTTTACAAACCGCCAGAGTTTTTCCTTAGAATATTTGCTATTAAAATATTCCACCGCTGATAACCTGTTCCAAAACCGCAGGTAACACCCAAACCGCTGGTTAACCAAACCGCTGTAAGCACCCCCCCCTCTCCCCCCCCCCCCCCGCTGGTAAGCAAACCGCTGGTAAGCAACTCGCTGCTTAGTAACAACTCGCTCTGAAGGCAACTCGCCACCAAGCGACCCGCCGTGTGTCAAGGGTTTTGGAACCTACTTAATAAAATATTATATTTCAGCAAACCGCCGTGAAGAAATTCTGGCAACTCTCCACGAAGAACAACGACTTTTATCACATAAAATCACTTATAAATCACCCTTTTGAACGATATTTGTTGCTTGATATTCTTTGCACAACACAATACATACGGTATGGCTACTAGAAAAACCAAAACCTTTATCAATACAAACAACAAAAATCAGAGCACTTGAAAAAACGAGCTAGGTGCCTTCAAAGGTACACTTTTCGATCTAAATCAAGCAAGAAATCGCACATACACACGATCTAATCATCCCATTAGCTCTGATACCAATTGTGGTATATCCTATATCATAACACGGGGTCGATTCTTAGATTTGGCTAGTTTCTAGAGAGAGAAACACTTGAGGAAGAGTTTTCTAGAGAAGAAAAAAGTGTTTCTATGAAAAGAAAAAAAGACTAGCTAACCTCTGTCCAAGTTGGAAGAGCTTATATAGTACTTACAATATATCGGGTATTCGTACCCGACTTAATACCGAAAAACGTACTATTAACTATTAAACTACGAGCTATAACACGTAAAAATCGTACAACTCTCTCCGGCAGCGGCGCCAAAAATTGGTTCGTCGATAACGACTGATCGAGAATATAATATAAGTAATCACATTAGATACAAATTACTTTAGGAAAGTATTAGTTTATCTTCCGGATGTCGTGTCCCAACTAGAGATGAATTTGAAATCACGGAAAGCGTTTCATGATCTTGAATCTTTTATTTTGGTTTTGATTTAAACACAAAATTAAAAACTACTAAATTATATTATAATCAATAAAAATAACTAAACATTTAAATAAAAGAACTATATAAAAAGAAATGCTTGCTAAGTGATGTGAAAAGTTCCTCAAGTGTGAATTAAAGTTTTGTTTAACGAATTAACTTCCTTAGAAAAGATAATTATCTCACAACATTGGTTTATTTTGACAAAAATCTCTTAAAATATATATTAATTGCTAAATGTGTAGTTTGACTATTTTTCTGGATTTTGCCCTTTAAAACATTCAAACTACAAATCTAAATAATCGAAGATTATTAATTAACAAACCTTTTTACAATCCACACTTAATTTCCAATCTACAAATCACTTAGCAAGCACTAATAAACTACTCACTAATCATAACAATTAAGCTAGCAACAATCATAATATCAAACATAAACATTTTAAGCTAAATAATTCTAAACTACTAGTATTGAAAAGGGAAAGAGGATATAACCGAATGATGAACCGAATTGAATGAAAAAAACACCCAATCTAATAAACTTATTTAAAATCTAAAGCTTAAAACTGGATTAAATACTTACTATAACTAATTACTAGGAAATATATGAAATTTATTTCACTAATTAGCTAGATAAATGAACTAAAAATCATAAACTTGATATAAGAAATAAGCTTAAAAGACCCTTAAGCTCCACGCCAAAGAGGTAGAATGAGTTTTCATCAACAATAAGACAAGCAAAAGGTTAAGACAAATAAGCTATATGAATAAGCTATAAGCTAAAAACTTTAATTTCAAAATATTAAGTATTTTGAAATAGAAAAGCTAAAGCTAGAAGATCTAAATGATTAAGGTATTTTAAAACTTTTTATTATAAAAACTAGATCTATTTGAAAACTAAATGGAATAAGCTAGATCTAAAATTAAAACAATAAGCTAATAAGCTATCAAAGCTATTCGAATAAGCTAATAAATAGCTTATTCGAAAAGAAGGGACAAAAGGAAATCGAAAATAAGCTAAGCTTATTTCGAATATATAAGCTTAAAAATCAAATCGAATAAGCTATAGGAGCTTATTTGATTAAGTGATAATAAGCTTTTAAGCAATAAGCCAAAATAAGCTTAAAAAGAAAAGAAAAGAAAATAGAGGATTAGAAAAAGAATAAGCTCAAGTAACATCTTCAATAATCTTCATCTTCATAAAATAAGCTAAAAGAGTTGATTACAATAAGCTAAATAAGCTATAAAAGCTTTTACAATAAGCAAACTAATAAGCTAAATCTATTCTAAATCTACTCCTACTCCTAACTAAATTAAACTACTATGTGAAAATAAATCCTAAAAATCTAACACCCCCCAAAATGCCTGTGCGAGTTGTATTTTATAGCAAAAGAGTGGGAGAGGGTAATTTAGTCCATTCACCGAGCCATCCAATTATAATCCAAGAAACAGGGGTATTATCGTAATTTGGCTTGGAGTGATTGCTTAATTATGACGCCAATCATTGGCTTGGGAGGATAACCTTGTATGCCAGCGCACAAATGCTCCATTTCTCCAATAGACTGATGCCACGTGTATCATGCCAGCAAACAAACCCTTTTTCCTCCATTAGAATTCCTCCATGTGGTCTTATACATATTCCTCAATCTTAAATGAAACGAATATTGTTATAACTTCATGGCCACATGTAGATCATGGATTTGTCAACAACAATATAGTGGGTGAGAGTGGGATAGATTACTCGCCTGTTGGAATTATTTTGGGCGAGTGACCTTCACTTGCCAACTTCAGCTAAAATTAATTTTTGATATCATAACTATTTCATGGGCCGGTTAAGCACAAACAACCCAACTGGGCCGAGTAGTAGTAATTGTATTTGCTGGGCCAAAATTCATTTTTATTTTGCACCTCAAATCTACTGGACCACATGACTTGGGCTGCAACATTGCAATTAGTGATGGGCCGAATTCTCTTAACTTGGTAATGGGCTGCAGGTGTTGGACTTGTATGTTGGGCTGGATAATATATGCTGCTATTGATAACTCTATATAGACCCATATAAATGGTGTCGGACGGCCCAATAAGAGAGGAAGGCACCGCCGGACTTGTAATCTCGTGCTCTTTCGAATAGCATGCTCGGGGAATATTTCCGACCTCGTCTTGACTTCGAATAATAAGTGAACTTGATTGAATCGATCCCGAAAATTCTTGTTTTTGCTTTGTTTTCAATCCTTTATACCTGCAAGACATAAAAACACCAACCAAACATATTTGCAATAATATTAAGCATATTTCATGTTTTAGTCTGTTTATATGTGTTTTCCGGGGTACAAATGATGTGTGTTTAAGCACATATCAAATTCCCCCACACTTAGCCATTGCTGGTCCCACACGCAATGTTTATAAAACACGCCCGGAAATAAATAATTAAATCCCCCCTTAACTTATGACCCCTCACAATCAAACAAGAACATAAAAGGTTTGTTAAAAAGGTTCAAAAATCATTTATTTTGAAAACGCCCCCGTTTTAACTACTTTATTCAATAGTAGATAAAAATTTATTTAAAAGGCTTTAAGAACGGGAGTTCGTCATCCTTGATTTTCACAATCCCCAAACCAAGCTTAAAACGAAATCACGGTTAAATATAAATTTAGATGCTAACATTACTCATAAATGCTAATTGTGTAAACGCAGCTACTTTTCGCTCCATTATTCCTAATTGCTCTGAGGATTTTATTATTATTATTGGTGACAAATAATTTATGTCCTTATTATCATAAAGGTGCCCGGTTTAGACCATAAATAGTTTAAAATCCTTTCCTAAAGTGACGATATGGTGAGAATAAGGTCCATATTAAGGTTCTAATTTCACATGATTTAGGGGTTATCCTTTTTATTTCATCTGAAACAACTCAACTACGAGTCCAGAGACGGAGGCTTTATTTAGATAACCCTGGAGTTGAAATTTGGCTTTATTATTATTATTATTAATGCAACAATATTAGCCTTCGGTCCTTTAAAAAACTGACACATCGGGCGTCCTAACCGACAAGAGCTAGTAGTCTTATTTCGACCTCAGAATTTTCCTCGACCTTTTTGAAGATTGCAACATCGGGCGTCCTAACCGACAAGATGCAGCAAACTTTTATCAGTCTCGGATTAACATTATTATTATTGTTACCTCCACCCTTTAAACGACTGCAACATCGGGCGTCCTAACCGACAAGATGCAGTGGTCTTATTTCGGCTTCGGTTTAGCACATTATTATTATTATTATTATTATTATTATTATTATTATT
>BQNB010035742.1:0-45457 GCA_026074375.1 Tanacetum coccineum | reverse complement strand
GTATTACCACCATCACAACTGCTTGATCCCTGATATTTCTTTATTCCTGAAGAATTATTACCACCTAAGAAGCAAATCCATCCCTTATTTTCTTCCTCAACTACGTTATCTAATTCATCTCGGAATCAAACCTGTGATTTGGTATAACCATCTTTCTCAGTTTATATACCTACCCCACCTCAGATATTTGAAATAGGTAAAAGTTCAATTAAGATACAGCTAAAGCATCATGAGGAACAAATCAAAGATATTTTGAATTACTTAGATGAATTATCTTTTCACCACATTGAGAAAATGGAAGAAGGACGTATTAATGATAGAATGGTCATACGAAGAAATGGTAACAAACTAAAGACCGAACTTAAGAGAATCCGTACTCATATTATCAAACTTTAAAAGCAGCAATTAGGGCAAAGGGATAAGATTGCTTTTGCTCACTTTAGAGTTTCTGATCTCAAACAAATCATTGAGGAAATCCAAGCTCGTCACCAAACAAATTAGGAGGATCTTTAGGATGTCATCTGCAGGCTCAAAATCAACAAACTATTAGACTAGTTATCCTAGCCACAGGATGTATAGTATAAATAAAAACACTTGTCAAAATCTTGACTATTTATAGTAAAAAGGCAAGTTGTTTATGAGGTAATCCCGTTACGTACTTTATTGTTTCATAATACCAACTTATCTCTCTTACATCATCATCTCCGTCATCATCATATGCGTCATTATCTCCGTCTTCATCATTATGAATCATACCATAACCTCTAGATGCTTATAAGTGCTTAAAATTTAAAAATAAGCATTACTCTTTAAGCATCACATTTTTAAGTATTACCTTTCGAAACTTGTGATATTATTCTTATCACGTGTTCTCTTATGTTGATAGAATGCCTCCCAAAAGGACATCAACATCTAAAACACCGGTCATAACTTTGGCTGCCATCTGGCAACTAATTACTGATGGTATTACCACCGCTCTGGAAGCACAAGCTGCTACCATGGCAAATGCCGATAAATCCCAATAGGAACACTGGACCAAGAGAAATTCCCGTAGCAAAAAGAGGAAACTACAAAGAATTCATAAGCTGTTAACCTTTCTACCTCATTCGCTAGTTTTAGCGAACTGAACTGGTATTTTCTAGTAGCAACTGTGCCGAGGAAAACAAAGTGACATTTGCTACTGGTACCCTAACCGATGATGCCCTATCCTGGTGGAATGCATACGCTCAACCTATTGGAATAGATCAAGCCAATCAAATCACTTGGACTGAATTAAAAAGGCTCTTAACCAATAAGTATTGCCCTCGAACTGAAGTCAAGAAGATGGAAGATGAATTTTACAACTTGGTTGTGAAAGGAAATGATCTTAAGACTTACATTAGGAGATTCCAGGAATTAGCCGTCTTATGCCCAAACATGGTACCAAACACCGAGAAACTCATGGAAGTCTTCATCAGTGGATTACCCAGAAGTATTGAAGGAAATGTTACTGCCTCGAAGCCTCAAACTATGGAGGAAGCCATCAACATAGCCCAGAGGTTAATGGATCAAATAATAAAGCATGATTCTGTGCAATAAACCAATGATTATAAACGAAAGCTTGAGGATAGAAGAAACACCACCGACAACAACAACTACCCCTATGATCGCAACAACAATAACCACTCCAATAATCGCAACAACGACAACTATCAAAATAACCACAACAATCACAACCATAACAATGATTACCACCAACAGCAGAATAGAAGGCAAGAAACTATCAGAACTTATGCTGCCACCCCAATTGAGAACAAAAGGTATACTAAAAACAAAAGGTACCATGGAAACCTTCCTTTGTGTATAAGATGCACCCTGCATCACACAAGAATTTGCACTGTCAAGTGTCAGACTTGCAACAAAGTGGGTCATCTGACTGGGCTGACAAAACTAGGACTTCTTTTTCCATAAACCTCACTTCTTATACGAACTAAATCTCGGGCTCGAGATTTCATGTAAGGTCGGGGGACTATAAAACCCGTAATTTTCTAGTTTTTTCATCACATGTAATATTCTACTTACCTTTATTAAGTACAACCTTTTTCACGGGAATATTTTTTGTTTTTTTATTCCATTCCATTATGTAACCTAGTTTACATTTCTAAAGTAAACGAGCTCACACAACCTCTATCAATGCCATCTCTCTCTATGTTCACATCATGTAAACATCCTAATACGTCAAGTCTATATCTTAATATCATTTTTACCAAGGACATTATCAATTTAACGTACTTTTTAAAATGTTATTTCAAAAAAAGCATTAAACGTTAACGTTTATATCAAAACCCTAATTATATGTAATGTATACATATAAAATGAATGTGCAAGCCTTCAATCATGTGTACAAGTGTACAATACACAATATTTGAATCATATTTTTTCTCCAAGTCAATGTATAACTCATTTAAGCTTAATGTACAAGTCAATAATGCCTAAAAACCTAATTAAGTCATTTAAGCTCCTAAATCATGTTTAAACTTTACCACCACTTTAGCATAAGGTACAAGCACTTAATGCATAATATGTGCTTAATTACACATATTTTATACCCAATAAAACAAGCTTAAATGATTAAAAACAGACAAAAATTGCCAAAGATATGTTTGTTTTGCATTTGTGTTGTGCAGGAAACGGATATTCACAAAAGGACGAAAAACAAAGCTAAAAACGACAAAACTGGGCATGGAATGGAAAAGTGTGAAAAGACGAAGCCAAATCGAAGCCAAAAAGTCAAACAGTCAAAGTCAAAGTCAAAGAAAAAGTCAACAGAAAGTCAACCCCGTGAAGCTGAATCAGGAAAATGTAACTTGAGGGACCAAAAGTGCCAAGTTTTTAAGTTATGTAGCATGGTGATAAAATACAAGGACTGAATTTGCAATTCTAGTGAAATATAACTTGAGGGGGCAAAACTGCCAAACCCCTCAAGTTATATTAACAAAGGACCATGGTTGCAAACACCCAATACACGTTTAGGGACTAAACTGCCAAGTCCCTAAACTTGTACCACAAAAGGACCTTTATTGCAATACACTTATACAAGTTTGAGGGCCACATTTGCCAAATCCACAAACTTTTGCCCTGTCACCCCTAACCTTTTTATAACCCTTTTTCCCGCCATTTTTCCCCAACCCCATCACGGGTCTTCTTCCTTTCTTTTACCCGGCAACACCTAATACACAAAGAATCATCACCTTAACCCCACTCCACTAAAACCCCCATCACATGTTTCCTTGCCATGTTGGCAATCCGGGTCAAAATGGGTGCCAAAACCAAATCAAGGGTCGTGATTATTTGGGGACATGGAAACCAAGAAAGATTGAAGGCCAGGATTGAGCTTAGTTTTTCCCTCAGCAAACAAACACAACAAGCACACAAAGAGAAGGCCTCAGCAGCTATAAAAGAAAGAAGACAAAGAAAAATGAAGAATAATCTAGGAGTAGCTTTGGTTTTAATTTGAATGTTTAGTTTTTATGCAATTTAATTTCTGTCAATTTACTTCTCAGTCGTGTAAACCTTTGCTTTTTAATGAAAATTCAAGTTTTATCAAAAATCTGTGTTTTATGCTTTTAAAACTGTTGGATTATTGTGCTTGCTTTTCTGTGCTTATTTAGTGTTTATAATTGCTTAATGTGTCCTTTTTATGATCACTAGTGCTTATTTACCTCACACCTTATTGGGTTATAGTTCAAAAATTCAAAAAATGATGTTTAAGGGGTGTTTGGGTTAAGGGTCAAAACGGGTCAAACCAAGTTGAAAATTGCTTTCTAGTTTCTGAGTTAGTTTTAGCTAGTTTAAATTAAGTTTATTGGTCAGAAATTTCAGGTTTTTAATGGTTAAATATCAAAACTTAAGTTTGTAGAACCATGGGTTGAATCTGTGGTAAGTAGGTTTTTCAGCCCAACTTATTTGACTCACTTTTGATTGTGTGCTGTTTTCATAGTTGTTTATCACTAAAGATGCAGCAGGAATAAAAGGCTTAAGTGTCAATTGGTCTTTGCATTTTGAGTATAAAATATGTCCTAGTTTCTAACGTTTTTATAGTCCTAAGTTCAGCAGCCTTTACACATAAGCTTCATTTAGTTTTGAGTTTTGATTTTTAGTATTTTAGCTCATTAGGTGCCTGTATTTATCTGTTCTAGCTTATCATAGGTTTCCAAGCTTTTTTTTAGCTTAATTTTAAGCCTGTTGTGCCCTTGTTGAAACCAAAAAGGATCTCCCCTGGTGCAAACAGCCTTATTAGCAGCCTTTTTTTTGCTTATGTGAAGGTAGAACCTTCATTCTTATTGTATTTATAGAAAGATCATAAGCTGTTTATAAGCCCCCATAAGCCATTAATCCCCAAGTTGCCCTTAAGTGATTAGAAATTAAGCCAAAAAGTGCCCCTTGGGCTGTTAGGGCTGCTGACTTTTGGCCTTTGTGCTTATTTGATTATTTTTGCTTTTTTGCCTATTTTATTTGCTTATTTTAGCTTAGATTTGCTTATTAGCCATTAGTGTAGTTCTGTTTTTAACTTTGCTTGCTTTGTGCTTAGCTTATTTGCCCTTTAAGCTTGACAGAATTGCCTTTTTGCCTTAGTATAAAAAAGGGTTAAGTCTGCCCTCCTCTTTTGCTTATTTTTCTTGCTTATTTGAGGGCTCATTTGTGTTCCAAAGCAAAAAGTAAGTAGGGCTTATTGAAGCTTATTGGCAACTCAACAAAGCTGTGGGACCCACTTTCTCTCCAAAACAGCTTAAGGGGCTTAAATTTAAGCCCCAAAAGCTGTCCCAACTGTTGCAAAACAGTTATAAGCCCTTGGGCTTATTTCATTTTTCTCTTGCTTATTTTTGACTTTAAGCTTTTCATTTGTGCTTATTATGTTGGCCTTAAGCCATTCTTAGCTTATTTAGTTTAAGCTTGTTTGAACTTATTAGCTTATTAACATTTTTAGTCTTAGCTTAAAAAAGTGAAACTGCCATTTTTAAGCCCTTTTTCCAGCTTATTTATAAGTTTGTGTAAAAACTTGTAATTATAAAAAGTGCTTATTTATAAGCACTTTTCAAGTTTGTAAAAAAAAATTCAAAAAAAAAAATAAAAGGGGAAAGTAGGAAGTCGGGGGTGAGCAAGACTCGAACCCCCGACCTCTACCACTCTCAACCCTCCACACTACACACTCTACCGCTGCGCCCTTGGGTCTTTTCTGAAAGACTCTTGGGCGCTTTGGTATTTAAGTAGGTTTTGGGTTTTAAGCTTATAAGCTGTCCAAGCTTATTTGACAGCTTATTTGATAAGCTGTGAGTCCCAGCTTATTTTTCCTAGGACCCTTGTTACTTTAGCTATTTTATGTAAATTTTTCAGAATTTTTTATAAAGTTTTAATATTTTTTATAATTTATTTTCTTTTTAAACTTCAAAAAATCATAAAAAATAAAATATTAATCGGAAAAATATAAAAAAAAATTTTAATTTTTTCTTTTTTCATATACTTTGTAGGAAAAATATAAAAGTTTCTGTAAGGTTAATTTTTTAAAAATTTTATTTTTAAAGAACGGGTTTTGACCCCGTTCTTGTCTTGACTCGTTTTTGGGTCAAACGACCTCCGTTTTTAGTCTAGTTTTTTTAAACTTCGTTTATATGTCATTAAGAATTATTTTTTTAGCTTTTAAATTTGTTTTAGGGTTTAATTTGCAAAATTTAGGTTTTTATCCCTCGTTTTTCGTGCCCGTTTTAGGTTTTAAGTTATACAGCTTTCGTTTTTAGGTTTTATTTAATCGTTTTTGCATATTTAATTGGTAGAAATAGAAAACCCATCATAATCTTGTCGTATTCAAACATCAATCCTCAATCCGTCATTCGATTTTCCATTCAAGCCTCGTTGGGACAAAACGACCCGGGAATCATACTTCCGGCTACATATATATTTTATTTTGGGGAACTTTTGACCATTCCTTGTGTAAAGGTAATTGGTTGAGTGTTTTGCCTTATATTATTTTACTATATATATATATATATATATATATATATATATATATATATATATATATATATATATATATATATTATTGACGAATCAATTTTTGGCGCCGCTGCCGGGGAGGCTGTGAAAACGATTATCGCTACGTTTGACAATTGGTGTTTGAATTTGTGAATATTTTCTTCTATTTTTATAAAAATATAAAAAATACAAAAATATTTTGAATTTGTGAATATTTTCTTCTATTTTTATAAAAATATAAAAAATACAAAAAATATTTTTTTCTTTTATTAGTATAATTATCATATAAAAGCAAAAGAAAAACCAAAAATATAAAAACATTATCCATAAAAAGAAATAAAATTCACAAATTAGTAAAAATACCAGAATATAATATTCTCAATTGAGGTATTATCATAATAAATTCCGGTGAACTTGTTGGTTCCCAACTCGGACCAAAAGATTTAAAAATTGCTTTTGTGTCGCTTACGAAGTACGGGCTCACTCGATTTGATTATACAAACTAAAAAGGTGGGGTATAAGGAGGGTCGTTCCAACGAACTACGACCCGAAAGGAGAAATAAGCTTCGCGCTATTCCTACTCCTCCGCTCGCTTGTGCGTTTTTCATTTTGAGAGCTACCGTGAAGTAAGTTCGATTAGTGGTTTAAGTTGTCTTATCGTTTTGTCCGTTAAAATAAATTGTGAATTAATTGAAAAACCAAAAATATTCTCCTTTTTCTTCATATCATTTAATTCTTTTCTTATCCCTCTATATGTTTAATTCTTATGGCGTCATTCGACTATCGTTTAAATCCCATTCGCGCGATTAAAGAATGCTCGTCTTGTGGAGCTTTGTACACTGCAGACTTTTGTTGTTCAAAAGAGGGTCTTGAAGACAAGATTCTTGTTCCAATACCCGAATCATCTCAACGACCCATAATTATTGAAAAAATTTGTTTCGATTGTGGAGACCTGGTTCGTGGTCTATATTGTCGAGAATGTGCTCTAATACGAAAGACATTGGAGGAAGTCTTTCAAAACCTTCAAGATACTTTCGGGTCATCCGACGACAATACCAACGTTGTTAATGCTCCTCGAGAGCCAATCGTTGTCAAACAGGACCCCGGTAAAAATTCCTCACCAAGTCTTCCACAAATTGACCACTGTTGTCACGAGTGCGGTGATTCGTTAGACGGAATCTTTTGTCAACGATGTACTTGTAAGTCTTGTGGGAAAGGTGCTCATTATGGTTATAATTGTCCTCCGAAGGTTCCGATTATCTCCAATCCGGAACTACCTAACAATCAAACCGTTGATGAGCTCCCACAAAGTGTGCAACAACAATGTCTGTTTCGTACATGCCAACAATGTGGGTGCAATGAATACGATGGAGTTTGTTTTTATTGTAAAGTTGGAAATGGAACACCAATCAATGTTTCAACTCCGTACTCTTCTAACGATTCTCCAAGTGTTGCAAACCATCCTCCACAATCCCAATACGTACCATACTCTAGTGAGATATGTGGGAACGATTGTCATTACGGTTACGATTGTCCACCTCAAGTCCCGTTTGTCTACAATCAGGACCCATGTTTCAATCAAAACTTTGATTATTTTCCACAAACTTCACCGAGTTTTCCACAACAATATCTTTGTTGTGAAAATTACGGGGGACCTCATGAGACTTTTCAGTGTCAACCGATGAATGAAGACTATTATCATGAGCAAAATTCTTGCTATGATCCTAATTCTTTCGGTTTTGACCAATTTCAACCCCAACAATATACCGTCAATCATCCAATCTTTAATACTCAAAATGATCTTCTCAATTCTCGAAATAAGCTTATGGAACAAATGACATCCATATGTGATATGGTTGGTCAAATTATGCAAAAGAAGGAAGAAGAAAAGCGAATTGCGGAAGAGCAAGCGTCTAAAGATCGATATTGGAAGATTCCCATTTGCTATGATGATGACGAGGACTATACCATTGCAACCCGTTAACTCTCTAAGTATGGGGGATGAGCATCCTGACACTATTCCGGAAATGGAATCGGACGAATTCATAAAGTCTAGTGTCGAGATCCTTGTCCCAATCCCAAGTGAGTCCGAGGGTGTTCCCGAAATGTGTGATGTGCCTTTTCATGACAATTCTCCGCCAATGTGTGATGTGCCTCGTTGTGAAGATACCCACCCCCTCATAATGCTCTCAATGAGAACATTCCTGAGAATAATACAATCCAACGATGATAAATCCTTCCAGTGATGACGATTTCTACCTACGGTGAGGATATCGATTATGACGATTCAATCACCGTTCCCCTGATTTGAGGATCATCAGCTTAGAGTTGTGGAGATTGTTGTCCCGGATTGAAAGGATTGATGATGAATATTCTTTTAACAGTCAATGAGATAATCCCACTCTTGTCACACCCCTAAAAATGTGTCGCAGCGTAAATATGTCAGGGGCATACTTCATAATACAACAGCACAAGATACAAGAGAACGACCTCTAAATGTGTCGTTTGTAAAACAATCTCGTTAATTTTTCTGAAATCAAAACAATAGTTGTCCCATCATTGCATCACCATGAAAAACTTGAATGTAAAGACTCCAATGCACATCAAATAATCCAAGCATCTAATTCACCTGAGAAAAACATGCTTAAAAGTGTCAACATTAAAGTTGGTGAGTTCATAGAGTTTTGTAAGTATAAATGTAAATGTTGGAATCCAAAGATTTATAAAGTATGCATGACCATTTCAATCCTTATAATAATCGCCAAAAGTGTAAGAGTAAATGTAGAACCAAAAGAGTTTAGTGTTTATTGCTTCACCGCAATATAATGAAAAGTGTTCAGAAATTAGTAATGTTCAATAAGTAGTATGGACAGTGAGATCGTTGATTTTTCAAAATGTATGGGTCTACTATAACAAATACAGTACCACATAGATAATATCTACTGTTGCCAAAGCTCCATGACCAACGAAACCTTAAGTTATACCTTGCCATAAGATTTTAGTGCCCCGGTAGTGCATTGCCTAGCACCTAGTTCTTAAATGTATGCGTCCCGTGTACATGGTAGTGAGATGTTATCTACCCTTTTTCGGACGGGGGAGTTCATTCCAATAGATCATTCACAGCATTCGCGCTCCCTCAACCGGTCCCTCCGTCAAGAAAAAACGTTTCATGATAGGGGGGACTTCATGGCAATAAGTAAACTTAGGCAAACCACGTTAAAAAAAAGGAAATTCTCACATAAAGAACTTTATTATTTGTTGTGGTTTGTGTGTCCAAAGTAAAAGTAACCAATGGTACTCGTAAATAGCTTTGAGAACTTAAATCCATAAGTAGATAAAGAGTGTGATATAAAGTCAATAGTTGATTCGAAAGAGTATAAACATTTTCGTAACATAGTATGCCAAATGAGTATGTGACAAAGTAATGAAACCAAGTTTGTAATATATTGCAAAAATCAAGTAAGTAAACCAAGTGTTGTAGAATAGTAAAAATGGTAAAAAAAGATATTGTAAACGAATATGTAAAACAAGTTGTATTGAGCATTGTTTTCTCCCCCGAGATTTTAAAGTAAATGTAAAAAACATGAAAGAGGGCTATGAAATCTCACAACATGTTGTAGAATGATTGGCGGGAATGCGCGTATTAAGCGCCAGACAAAACGGAATCTGGAATGGCTCGACCAAGAAGTTGCAACTAATCCTAACGGCTAAGTCCCACTAGCCTAGGATGATGTACTTGGTTTTCCGATGAATGAGTACATCAACGTAATACGTTGATAAAAGATTAGATTTTCTTAAGTTTGTGTATGGTATTTGTGTATATTTTATGTTTTAAGGTTTGGATGAGAGTTGGTTGATTGGTTTTCTATATTATTATAATTGAAAATTAAAGAAGGATATTAACTGCAAATTAGTTGTATATTCTCTCTCTGTTCAGTTGTATTTGTTTTGAGCTCAATGAAAATATTTGATTCATTTAGTTATAGGGGTGGGGGGGGAGGGGGGGGGGAAGCAGCGTTCATACCATGAAATTATATAACAAAAGAAAACAATTCAATAACTATTTGGAGGTTACAATACTTCGCAGTTATTAATACAAAGATGTGAGGAAATTGTAAAAATAAATTTCCGGCACATTCAAAATCACCAATTTTAAATTGTATAAATAGTCCGTGCATAATAATAAACTCACGTTTTTAAATTACAAAATGTGTAAACTATGTTTTTAAAGCTCTTACAAAAGTTACAATTGTATAACTTCGTTCTTTTATCATATTTCTAAAATGTTTAGAAACTAAAGTGAAAATTCCTACGTATAATAATTTTTATAGATTTTTCGTCATGATCTATTAGTTTATAAGACGTTTCCATTTTAACAAAAGTTTATTATTTTTACTCAATTTAAATCAATCCATGTTGCAACCCAAACATACCCCCTAATAGTCTATTATAAGCACAAAAACAAAAATAATAAATAAAGTATAAGTTTAACCATACCACCATTTAAGTCCGGTTTTAATATATATATATATTAATATATATAAATGAAATCTTTCAAAGTTTTATTAGCCGATATAAACCAAACAAACGCCCTTTGCGACTGTCATCAAAACACAACGCACCCTTATTGGCCTTTCTACTAGTACAAACACTCCTAGCTGTTCCAACTATACCAAATGCACCCCAAATCAGTTTGTCAACCCAAAACCAAACACTCCTCTAATGGTGTACTGCCTAAACCAAACGCCCCCCTTGTAAAATATACATAGCCAAACGCACCTGTTTGGCTGGCCCAACTAACAAACAACCGCCCCTTGAGGCTGATGTTAAACCCGCAACCAAACGCCTCCTAATGGCTGATTGGCGTTTGACCCGACACCCCACTCACCCTTGTGGGTCGTGTGCTGTCGAACAACACACCCTTTTGTGATAACCTTTCTACCAAACAGCACCCAATCTGTGAGGCAACACCAACACACCCTATCGCACTATATTATATCAAAAAACCCAACGCACCCTTGGTGCGGTATAACAAAACAAACTGCAACCGTGGGTGGCAAGCGTCAGAACCAAAACCACCCGATGTAATTACGACAGCCAAACGCACCCGTATGGCTATATGAAAACCAAAACGCACCCTTGCTCGAATTTGAGAACCAAACGGACCTTTGTGGTCTATATCGAAACCAAACCCACCCTTAGTGGTGGCTGCCCCACCAAACGCACCCCGTGGTGCGGTGATGATATTGGTGGTGGTGGCCGGCTGCGGCTGTGATGATGATGATGCGATGGTGATGATGATGATGTGAAGATGGTGCCTATGAATGGACGATGATGGTGGTGTCGGTGTGGTGTTTCGGAGGAAGTGGCGCGCGTGTGGTTGGTAGATCGAGTAGATCGGGAGATGTGGTGAGGATTTTTGATGTTGGCCGGAAAAGCACCCGGAAAACTTTCCGGTGGCTGTGGTGGTGATCCGGCGCGTGGGCCGGACATGGGAGGGGAGGGAGAGAGGTGAAGTGGGGTGTGTGTATAAAGATGGAAAATGAAAAAAAAAGAAAAGATAGAAATATATATATAAATTTGAGAATGACTGATATAATACTTGAGTGGACCAATGAGGTAAATAAAGTAGTAAAGTTGTATAACAATGGTTCGGAACCTTTTTTTGGTGCGAACCCAACGGACGATTCATCGCACAAAACCTTCGCCATTGTTTTCCGAATCATTTTCTGATAAAAATGAGTCTCACTTGACTAATTTTCGGTAAATGTTTCATAAAATTATATCAAAAACGTTTAATTATTTATTTTGTATATTTTCCGATAACTAAGTCCGTAAAATGAATTTTTAATTTCAATAAATGCCATTTTTTAAACCAACACTTTCGATTAACAAGAATAGTTAATTTTAATAAATATATTTAATAAATAAATTAATGATGACCAAAAACAATTTAATTATTTTGGGTCGGTACGCGTTGTGTGCAGTTTTCAAAACTTTGCGGGGCTGTTTTAGCCCTCTTCTGCTTGTTTTCAAGTCTCGGGTAAAACTAAAAAGTTGTCTGAAATATCGTTTTACATCAAATTTGCATTAGGTCCGAGTCGTCAAAACGTTATTTGTATGGTTCATTTTTGACAATCTACTATTGAATAATATATATCCTTTTTCGTTTTCGAATCAAATAAGTTAAAATAACTTTGTACTCACGGTGTGTAATAATAAATATAATTTATTATTTAAATACGTTCCGAAAAATTTACCGGTCATGCGGTAATTGCTTTTATTAGACAATAAAACGTCAAAAATCAAAAAGTCAAGTCAGACTCGAAAAGTCAAAGGTTAAAATAGTCTTTTAAAATTCAAATTTCTCGATTTTACTGTACCTACACCTAAAGAAATCTCGACCCCTGAGATTTAATTTTGTGTTTAATTCCGATTGAGTGACCAAGAAAGATTTAAAGAGTTTAATGATCCCTTCTAAAACAAGACGCTGCTAACTCATTTCAGCAACGTTTGAGTTTCGCCCACTCTCTTAATAACAAAAGTTTTGGCTAGGTTTGACTAGAATATTTAATCCATCAAAAGGGTATCTCAAAAAAATATCATTACAGATCTTATGACTGATATAACCGTGTAAAAAAAATCTTTTAATAGTGAAATCATCAAAAGAAAGTGTAGTCACGTGAGTATGTCTATATAAGGTTCTAAATGTCCGAGGACGGAGTCTCGTTTCTACTATCTGTAAGGTTCGATGATTCTCATCAACGTGGCATAGGGATGTAAGTACCCAACTTACTTGGCAATACTAGGATGTATCGCGACCTAAGTCTTCCTACTAGTGGCCCGAAACGAATAGTCCAACTATCTGTTTCGTCGATAGGTGTTTAATCTCGTTTAAGGGAAGTTGCATTACCTATTGGATAAAGTTGTATCAGTCGGGACCGCTCCAGGACCCAACAGCAGCGATCAGAACGTCAAAACTATAACAAATGGTGATGAGATGCCGAGAATGAGGACATTTCGAGAAACAATGTTCCCAGAATAGAGTTTAATAAATGAGAGGGCCTCGCGAGAAGGCTTATGAAGAGACTGCGATGTATGGTACTCCATTCGTTAGATCGTGGGGGGGTGGGGGGGGGGGGGGGGGGGGGGGGGGGGGGGGGGGGGGGGGGAATCAGCTCCTTAACTCAAGTGTGTAACAAGTCTGTTAGTTCCACGAACAGTTCGTGATCGCGAGGATTAGCACACAAAAGTAATAACTTAAGAATGAGATAAGGTAGTTCCAAGTGAGGCCTTAAGATTCTGCTGAGTAGTAAGACACGATTGTGTCTCTAGACCTTTTTAACGGATTTCAGTGATTATCGGGTTCGAGTTCATGCTCGTGTCATATTGGATACCATTAAGCCCACTCATTTATAATTCATTATTTGCATAAAGAAGCGTCCCAATTTATGTAAATAATAAATTGATAAACTTATGGTTCGGTGATTTACAATTTCTTTATTTAACTGAAGAGGCGTCCCAATCCTTTTAAATAAAGAGATTATAAATCATCCTACTTAATAATTTCTGATATAACACGCGTACACACAAAGTTTTCAAAGGTGTGATGACAATAGCATGGCGATTTGTTCTAAGAGTATGGAAGCGAGTAATTTAAAATTTTGTCTTCGGAGACGAGAGTAAAACTATCGGGGAAATCACATAGTTTTTCAAGATCGTTAACGAGTACTCGGTTAGAGTAAATAAGGTAAAAGTCTTTACGAACGAGTTAACATAGCAATTCTCATATAAATCCTCCTATTACAAGTCCCGCCCATACAAGACTTGTAATACTTAGATTTATACATAATCCCATGTAAACAGAACTGTGACGGGTTTTGTTAACATAGCAATTATCATATCAATCCTCATATTACAAGTCCCGCCCATACAAGACTGTTGTAAACTGGTAGATACATACAAAAATTCAATGTAAACAAAAATGTGTCGGGTAATGTGTTAACATATGCAATTAACATATCAATCCTCATAATTACAATCCCGCCCATACAAGACTTGTAATACTTAGATTCATACATAATTCCATGTAAACAAAAAAAATATTATAACAGTCTTCGCGTAATACGATATTGTATAAAGCTATGAGGGAAAAATAATGTCCTTAGAGACCATTGTTTAACTCACAATGTCTGAGAACGAAAGGAGACCATTGTGCAACTCACAATGTCTAAGAAGTAAGATGAGACCATTGTATAACTCACAATGTCTGAGGTATAATTGAGACCATTGTGCAACTCACAATTTCTTAGAAATGCTCAGGATATTTATATAATTAACACATATAAAAATAAACGCGATAACGCAAAAGAAAAATGTAAGCATATATATTACATATATGGTATGTTACAAAAGCACTTAATGTCAGCACGTAATGTAAGCACATAAGCAAGTAACGTGTATGCACTTTGAAAATGTTTGATGTGATGCAATGTTTATGAAAACGGTTATAGTCTAGGGTAAAATATGCAACCTAGTTCTCTATAACCTTGGCTCTGATACCAATCTGTAACACCCCCAAAAATGTGTCGTCAACGAAAAAATGCAGGGGGCAATACTTTATACTACAATAGCACAAGATACAGAGAAACGACCTCTAAATGTATCGTTAGTAAAAACAAATCTCGTTAATTTTCCTGAAATCAAAACAATATTGTCCCATCATTGCAGCACCATGTAGAAACTGAATGTAAAGACTCCATGCACATCAATAATCCAAGCATCTAATTCACACTGAGAAAAACATGCATTAAAAGTGTCCAACATTAAAGTTGGTGAGTTTCATAGAGTTTTGTAAGTATAAGAGTTTAAAATGTTGGAATCCAAAGATATTATAAAGTATGCATGTACCATTTCAATCCTATAATAATCTCCAAAATGGTAAGAAGTAAATGTAGAACCAAAAGAGGTTAGTGTTTATTGCTTCACCGGAAATATAAAGAAAAAGTGTTCAGAAATTAGTAATGTTCAATAAGTAGTATGGACAGTGAGATCGTTGATTTTTTTCAAAATGTATGGGTCTACTATAACAAATACAGTACCACATAGATAATATCTACTGTTGCGCTAAGCTCATGACACCGAAACCTTAAGTATACGGCAATATAGTTCGTGCCCCGGTAGGTGTATTGCCTACACCCTAGTTCCCAAATGTTATGGCGTCCGTGTAACATGGGTAGTGCGTTGTTATCTACCCAGAAGGGGGATCATTCCCCAATAGATCTATTCACAGATTCGCGCTCCCTCAAACCGGTCCACCGGTCAAGAACTTAACGTTCATGATAGGGGGACTTCAGGGCAATAGAGTAACTTAGGCAAAACCACGTAAAAAAAGGGAAATTTCTCAAACATAAAAGTACTTGTGTCCCACAGTAAAAGTAACCATTGTATTCGTAAATAGCTTTGAACTTACATCCATAAGTAAGAAAGATTGTGTATAAATCCAAGTAGTTGAGTTCAAAATGATATGTAAACATTTCTAAACATGTATGCAATTAAGTATGTGACAAAGTAAGAAACCAATTTTGTAATACATTGCAAAATCATATAGTAAGCCAAGTGTGTAGAATAGTATTGTAAAAAAGATATTGTTAAACGAATATGTAAACAAGTATTGAGCATGTATTCTCCCCCGAGATTTGTAAAGTAAATGTAAAACAAGTGAAAGAGGGGCTATAAACTCACATCGATGTTGTAGAATGATTGGCGGGAATGCGCGTATTAAGCGCCAGACAAAACGGAATCTGGAATTGCCTCGACAAGAAGATCAACAAATCCTAACGGCTAGTGCACACTAGCCCTAGAGTGAAGTTACATGGTTTTCCGATGAATGAGTACGATCAACGTAATACGTTGATAAAAGATTTAGATTTAAAGTGGTAATAGTTTGGTGGTTGGTTAAATAAATAAATAAAAAGTAAACGCAAAATGTGTAATATATTCAGTGTATGTTACCCATGAAAAATGATCAAGTATATAATTCATACCAAGGAAATATATTGAGTAGAAGTTATATTGAAATACCAAAAAAAGTGTTGATACTAGGGGACTCATCCACACCAAACATCTAAAAAAAAAACAATGGTTTGTGATTAAAAAACATTAATTATTTCACACAATTTTTAAAATTTAAATATCTCTTAAAACCGTTAATTGTTAAGTTAAAAAAAAATATACCATCACGACGAGCAATTAATTATCTTTCAATAGATTTATCCACTTTGATTATCTATTCGACAAAAAAAAAATTTACGTTTTTTTTCCACGTCCTATTTTTATCTTTTTTTCCACGTTATTTTCCAGATTTTTTCAGATTTTTCATGTTTTTTTACTTTTTTCACCTTTTTTTTTTCTTTATCACGTTCTTTTTTTTGAAAAAAAAGTTTTTTTTTCGTTTTTCCGTTTTTCCACGTTGTTTTCCCCGTTGTTGAAATTTGCAATAAAAATCATATATTAATTAACACAATATCATATATTATTTAACACTAAAATTAAATATCATATATGCATAACACTAATATCATATATGACATAACACAATCATATATGATTTAACACTAACATCATATATGAATAACAGTAAATCCTAATATCATATATGATTCTCATGCAAGTTTCAATGAGAAAAAGTCGAAAAAATGTGAAAAAACGGAATTTTTTTTTGTCGAAAGTATATCAAAGTGAGAAAACGTGAAAAAAAAACGTGGAAAAAAGTGAAAAAACCGTGCTTTGTTCGTGATTCGTGCTCTCGTTTTTTAGCTTAAATTCGTAATTTTTAGATTTTTCTTAAACGTTTTTGTTTATTATTGTTTAATTTAGCTTTCCACACTCTCAAATCATTTCTCTCTTTCAAACTCCAATCTTTCGACTGTATCGATTTTCCAGTCCAGCCTCGTTGGGGATAAACGACCCGGGAACATTCTATACTACTTCTCGGTATCATTGATTGTGTTTTAGATTACACTTACTATATATATTTTATATTTTATTATATATTATATATATTTTAAGGTGTAGTTTGGCACCAATCAATTTTTGGCGCCGCTGCCGGGGAGGCTGTGAAAACGATTATCGTTACGTTTGACAATTTGTGTTTGAATTTGTGAATATTTTCTTCTATTTTTATAAAAACATAAAAAAATACAAAAATATTTTTCATTTTCTTTTATTAGTATAATTATCATATAAAAGCAAAAGAAAAACCAAAAATATAAAAACATTGTCCATAAAAATAAAATTCACAAATTGGTAAAAATACCAAAATATAATATTCCAATTGAGGTATATCATAATAAATTCCGGTAAATCCATGTTGGTTCGCCAACGCGAACAAAGATTTAAAAACTTGTCCTTTTGTTCACTTGCGAGGTACTGCTCAGCCTTGAAAGTTAAACGAACTATAAAGGGGTATAAGGAAGTTTGTTCTAGACTGAACTACGACCCGAAAGGAGAAATAAGCTTCGCGCTATCCCTCTCCTCCGCTCCTTTGTGAGTTTTTCTTTCGAAGAGCTACCGTGAAGCTTGCTGATATCAGGTATAAAGTTGCTTACCTTTTTGTTGTCCGTTTGAAAAATATGTTGATTAAAAAATTCAAAAACCAAAAATAATCTTCTTTTCTTCGTATCATTTAATTCTTTTCTTATCCATCTTTATGTTTAATTCTTATGACGTCATTCGATTATCGTTTGAATCCGATTTACGCGATTAAAGAATGCTCGACTTGTGGAGTTTTGTACACTGCAGACTTTTGTTGTTCAAAAAAGGGTCTTGAAGACAAGGATTCTTGTTCCTAAACCCCTCGAAATTGTGCAAGGTGTGGAACCCCGGTTGGATGGTCCCGTATTGTACAAGGATGCTCTCTTTTACCGAAAGAAAAATTAAGGAAGATTATGTTTACATGAAATATTTTGTTGAAAATGAATTTTTCAAAGACCTTCAAGATAACTGTCCGAGTCATTCCATGACAATACCAACTATGTTAATGCGCCTCAAACCAATCCGATGGCAATCATGACCCCGGTGAAATTCCTCACCAAGTCCCTCCAACACATTTGACATTTGTTGTCAACGATGCGAGAGATTCGTTAGATGAATCTTTTTTGTCGACAATCCACGTGTAAGTCTTGTGGGAAAGGTGCTCATTACGGTAATAATAGCCCCCGAAAGTGTCCGATTATCTCTAATCCGAACCATGCAAAAATCAAACCATTGTGTTAGTACCTACAAAACTTGCAAAATTGCAACAAAAATGTCTTATGGTACATGCCAAAAATGTGTGTTGTAAATGAAAACAATGGAGTTTGTTTTATATTGTAACATTGAAATGGAACAACCAAGCAATTTTTTCAATCCATACACTTCAAACGAATCCTCCATAGTGTTGTTTGCAAACCAACGCTCCACAACCCAATACGTACCATACTCTTGTGAGTTATGTGGAACGATTCCCTCATACAGTTACGATTGTCCACCTCAATCCGTACTGTCTACAATCCAGGAACCCGTGGTTTCAATCACCACTGTTGAATATTTTCTACATGACTTCACCGAGTTTTCCACTACAATACTTTTTTTGAGAAAATTGCGGGGGTCCTCAAATGATACTTCCCAATGGTCAACCAATGAATGAAGACAATTATCATGAGCAAAATTCTTGCAAAGATTCAAATTCATTTGTTTTTTGACCAAGTTCAACCCCCGCAATATATCCGTCAATCATCCAATCTTCAATTTCTAAAAATGAGCTTCTCAATTCCCAAAAATAATCTTCTCAATTCTAGTAATAAGCTATGGAACAAAAGCAACCTTATGTGATTTGGATTGGTCAAGCTATACAATAGAAAGGAAGAAGAAAAGCGAATTGCGGAAGAGCAAGCGTCTAAAGATCAATATTGGAAGATTCCCATTTGCTATGATGATGACGAAGACGATACCATTGCAATCACACCCGTTTTACCAATCGAGGAACCCGATAACTCTCTAAGTATGGGGGACGAGCATCTTGACACTATTCCAGCAACAGAACGGAATGAAAGTAATAAAGTCTAGTGTTGAGGACCTTGTCCCAATCCCAAGTGAGTCCGAGGGTATTCCCGACAAAATGTGTGATGTGCCTCTTTGTGAAAATACCACCCCTCTTAATGCTCTCAATGAACATTCTGAGATTGTTGTCAATTCTGACGATGATAATTCTTCAAGTGATGACGATTCTCCCTACGGTGAGGATATCGATTATGTCGATGCATCACCTCCCGATGTTGAGATCGTCAGCTTAGAGGTGGTGGAGATTGTTGATCCGGAAGTTGGAAGGATTGATGATGATATTCTTTTAACAATCAAAGACGATATCATTCGTGAAAAATTATTGAATGTCAATCTTCTTATTGCTAAGATCGATGCATTAAGAGATAATCTCACTTCATCTTCCGAAGTTGTGATCAAGTCTACCTCCACATTTCCTAATCTTTTCTTGGAGGAGACTAACACCTTTGATAATTCTATTCCCGAATCTGAAACTTTCCGCTTTAATCTAGAAGAGATTAGTAGTGGCAGTCCCACTACTCGTTCTGATTTATCTCTTCCGGATTATAAAGCTTTCTACGTTGATAACGATCATTTTAAAGAAAAGAGTAGTAACAGTACCACTACTCATGTTGATTTTTCTCAATACGATTCGTTTATCTTTGATCTTTCGAATGATCATTTTCCTCCTGCCGATAGGAGTGACCTTAATCATGAGGAGTTCGCCGATGAACTCACTCACATCATGCCTCTCCCGGAACTTGAATGTTTCAAATTTAAGATTGAGCCCGATCCGGGAGATTTGACTTCTATTGACCCCGGGATTCGTAAGAATGTGTCTACAACTAATGTGAATGTACCATTAGAGGATGACCAATCTTCTCTCTTCGCTTATGTTGTATGGATCTTTCTTGCTTTTCTCACGTATCCCGTTGTCCCTCCATATCTTCTCTCCACCAGGAATGAAGATACCATTTTTGATCCCGGCATCTCAATTTATCATTCTTTTATGCCGGATGTATCTCATCGGAGTGGAACTTTCATAGGGATTCCTTCAAATCATTTTGGGAATAGAAACTAGGAATACTAAACAATCTCATATTTTAAAACTGTCAAGCAAACTTTTTGCTAACATGAGGTTAAATTTTGAAGGAGACCACATGCCACTTTTATCTGTAATGCTTCCCTCTGCTCAAGCTGCTATAGCAGATGACGGTATAGGGGAAGCTGCACCAGATGTCCCTCAAACCATTCCTGAGACTATTCAAGAGACTAGGCCTGAGCCTGATCAATCTCAAGAACATATACCAACACCACCAAGACCAACAACATCAGACCAAATTCCTCCAGTGTTTGAGCAGGGTCACACTTTAGACCCCAACATTGCCTCTTTTTCAGGAACCCATGAGTATGATCCTGACCTTTTTACTTCTACAAATGTGGAAGATGAAACACTAGGAGGATCTTTCCACACCACTCCTCTCAGGTCCACTCAAGTTCCCCCTGTAGGTCCAACCTTAGGAGGTGCTGAGGCCCTTGCCATACTAACTGCTTTGTCTTCTCTAGTATCTGAACTTGTGCAGAAAGTTAGTACCTTGGAATCAGAGCTTAAGGCACACAAGCTGTTATTTAAGGATGTGGTGGGTAAATTGGTTAAGAAGGTTAAAGCTTTGGAGTTGAAACTCAAAACAAGGAGCAGGAAGGTTGTTATAAGTGAGTCTGATAAAGAAGAGGAAGAAGAGCAGGATGTGGATCCTCTCATCAAATTGGATAAGGCTGCTGCTGCTTCAGATGCTCATGTTGTTGTTTCTCCTGGTGATGATATTCCTCCTAGTCCACCTCTTCCTACTGGTATGTCTGCTGGTGTTTCCTCTGGTGTTTCTACTGGTACTCCTGCTAGTACATCCAATAAGGGCAAATCTCCTATCATGAAAGTAGACCCTCCTGTCAACAGAAGGACATTTAGGCAGATGGAGGAAGACAGGCTTGGTGAGGAAGCTGCAAAAAGATTATTTGAAGAAGAGCATGCTGATTTAGAAAGACAAAGATTAGAGATGCAGAGAAAAAGACAACAGGATGTGCTTAATTCAGCAAAATACTATACTGATGCTGACTGGACTGATATCATAGGTCAAGTTTATGCCAATCAAGGTCTTACTTCTGATCTTTTGGGTCCTGATGTTAATGAAGACAATTTTGCTGAAAGACTGGTTGCTCTAATTGCTGAAAGAAGAAGAGCTTTTGCTGCACAAAGGTTCCAAGAAAAGAGGAATAAGCCTATGACTTATGCTCAACAAAAGGCTTACATGAGAACCTTTGTGAAAAATAAGAGTCCAAGCATTTATACTACTGGCTGGACAATGAAGCATGTTAAATCATTGTCTGATGAGCAACTTAAATCTGAGTTTGAAAAGATCAGGACAGCTGTTGCAGATCTACAATCCCAAAACATCAGGAGGACTCTTAAAAGAGCTGGTGAAGATTTGGAACACGATGTTTCAAAGAAGCCAAAGCCAACTGAAGTTCCAATGTCATCTCAACCTGATGTACCTCAACAACAAGCTACTAATGTTCCACCTGTTGATCCTCAACAACCATCTGAGTCTTCATCACAACCTAATGTTTCAATGTCATCTGGTCCTGAGAAAAAGGGGCATACCTATGGCACCAGGAGGAAGTCTCTTGGAACCAGGAAGAAGTCCTCTACTGCATTGGACTTGGATGCTGATGACAGATCATTCATCAGAGTTCTTTCTGATGATGATTCTGATGATGATGATGATCCTGTTATTTTTTGGTCTGCTTTTGCTACTTGGGAGGTGGTACCTACTCCACTGGGAGATATCAATGCTTTGTATATGATGGATAGGTCTTCCAAATATTTTACTCATCTCAGGGAAATTCTTCATCTGGTTGATAGACAAGATTTGTTGAAGCTCTATGGGATGGTGGTCAAGTACTATGAAGACCATCCACTTGCTGGTGCTGGTATGATGCTGTGGGGTGATCTTCAAGTACTGTTTGAATCACATGAAGGTGGACATGGTTCTTTGGTTTGGTCTGATCAACAACAATGGCATATCAGGAGTTGGAGACTATTTCCATTTTCCAATGTTCATGTATTGGAAACCATTTCTGGCAAGGTGGTGTATATGTTTGCAGATGGGTCATATCCTCTTTCAGTTCAACTTATGAAGAAGATGCTGAAGCACAAATTGGAGATTGAAATTGATGGTGTGGGGAATGATATGACTTATGCTGAGCAGTTGATTCAATTCATCAAGAATCAAATTGCTGCTAGCATTCCTTCTGCTTGATACTGGTACCTTGTCACTCTCTTGTATATTTTCTATCTGTTTGCTGTGTTTTTAGGTTTTATTCTATATTTTGGAAAGCTTGTTGTAAATGGTTTTTGCTTTTTGGGTCAATCTTGGTTTTTGGTAGAAGCTGTTGGGTTGGATCACATTCTTTTGAACTGGTTTTTTTTTGTACAACCTGTTTTATGTGATCAAATTTGGGAACATGGTTTTCTGGCACAATTTTTCAAGGACATATTTTTGGTGCAACACCCTATGGTTCTCAATTGCCAGGCCTTTAAGGCTAGAATTAATTGAATTTTGGTTCTCAATTACCAGGCCTATCAGGCTAGAATTAATTGAGATATGGTTTCAATTCCCAGGTCTTTTGACCAGAATGAATTGATATAGCTTTAATGGTTTGCTTCAAATCATAGGGTCACTCAACTGACTGATGTTTCAAGTACCAATAAGTTGAGATGGTTTGCAATCCACCATGGGAGTAACCCTTTCTGGGTCCCAAGGATTGTCTAGCCCACAAGCAAACGGCTATGTGGTAAAGGCTTATAAAATCCGTTTATGGCTGTGATGATTTGCCAAAAATCATTAGGGTATTCCAATTCACCAATGATTCATGTTCTAAGAATTGGACTGGTTATTAATTCACCAGGGTGATGTCATGATTCCACCAAAGAGTTAGCTAGCCCAAGAGTTAATGGCTACTTGGTAAAGGCTACATCAAATCCATTAATTTTCTATGATTCACCTCTCCCCGGAGTTAACACACCATGGGATGTGATGAGAATAGTATGTAACCCTGAATTGATGGTTTTCATGTTGCTGATTCAGAGTTTATGAAGGTTGCTGCTTTTGGTGTTCATGCTGTCAATTTCCTTATGTTGCTGCAAAGACTTTCACCTGCTATAATCAGATTTCTGATTCAAGAAGTATGGAGTTGGTTTCAAGATGTTGCTGTTCAATCCTCTGGAGTTTTCAAAGAAAGATCTATCTAGAAACTTGAAGTTAACTGTGTCAAATTCAAGTTTAGGGGAGGATTGTTAGGAATATTGTAATAGATAGTTACTACTAGTAGGTATGTAGTTCCTACTGGTAGAGTAAAAGTTCCTGCTGGTAGGTATGTAGTTCCTACTGGTAAGGATAATGTTATAGTTAGTGCTGGCAGATCAAAAGTTATTCCTGCTGGTAGAACAATATTAGTCCTGGTAGTATTATGCTTACTCCGAGTTGATAGTATAGTTAGTTAGTGATAAGGATATGCATGAGATATCCTAGGAAGTGATAATACTTATCTCTTTAGCGAGTCTTAGGTAACAGGTTGTTAGGGTTTCATGAGTATTTAAGAAACCTACGGTCATAGATGAAGGGGAGACGATCGAAAAACACTTTTATTGTTAATAGAAAAGATCCATAGAGGATCATTGTTTGAGTAATTCTTCTTCTTTAACTCTGTTGTTTATATTCCGCGTAAACAATAGTTTAATTTGTTAGAGTCTCTCTTAGAGTTGCTTGTGATTACATAAGTACTCTACAACCTTAACAGGCTTGAAGATCTATCTAGGGCTGGACCTACATCTCGAACACGTCTTGGTTTCAGCCGCTCCTTCCTAATTAACGCATCAGTCACCACATTTGCCTTACCTAGATGGTAGCGTTTCATACTTATACTCACTATACAATTTTATCCATAAATTACTAACCATCATTTGCCCTCTTTTCCATTTGTTGATCCATGTCACGTAGCATTTCTGTTGGTGCGTTCTCTACCTTAGGCGTCTCACTTGAAGTAGCCAATATCTTGTCCTTAACACCTGACTGGATAGTCATGGACATTGCTCTTACTCATCTTAGTTTCACTCTCCCTTTCTACTCAACGCATCAACCACTATATTCGATTTATTAAAGCGTCACACAAATCATTCTTCAAAGTCTAGAAAGCCTCTTCTTGTTCTACGCCCCATTCATACTTCTGATTCCTCTCAGTTAGGGAAGTAATGGGTTTAAAAATCTGCATAAGTTATTAACCAATCGCTCCACATCATAATCCTTGATTAAAACGAACCATAACCATAATACTTTCCACCTCTCGATATCCTCTAGGAATGTAAGCATCATATAGACATTCCTATTATTGAATTGCAAAGTCTACATAATCTCTTCGCATTGGTCTGATCGGAAAATTAGACATGACGAAGATGAAGTAGAAAGTTTGCACTCCATCCTATTGGAGCGTGATCGCCCATGACAGAGAAAAGAACAAAACCTAAACCCTAAATGACGAGAAAAATAAAATCTATTAAGAAGCCCTAAAAAACACCCAGATCCTCTCATGGTTTCAGGAGATCACGTATCGGAGTAATGGATCTCGGTTGTTTTAAACAACTGGATCAAAGTGGATGAATCTATAACAGGCCATTTAAAGGAAAGTTCACCAAAAATGGTGGTAGATCCAGTGAATTAATTGATTCAAAAGAAATTGAAAAAAGGAAAACACTAAAATACCAAAAAACGATCCCTATGCTTCAGGGTGAAGGATCGACTTACACGTTAGTTCAAGACAATAAACAAGTGATTACCACTCAAACAAACAGGGTCCGTTGTTATAACATTACTTACGCAAGAGAGGTAGTAGATCGAATTGGATTAGGGTTCTAGGAGAGATCGCCATTTGGGGTTCTAAGGGTTTGAAAACAAAACCAGAAAACAACAACGATTTGTTAATATGAAAATGTTATGGTTCAGTTTCGGTTTTTAAATCAGTTGGGTATAAGCCAATACTTAATTACAAACTGGAATTTATGGTTTAAAAATATAAGTTAAATAGTTAGGACGTACGTGGTTTGAGGTTTAAGACTTATTATCTATATTTTGAGCCGGGCCGTCCTTTAAATTTTCTAAAATTTTGAATGGCCTGTGACGAGTTTACATAATAAGACATTATCGAGAAGGAAATGTTATATATAAAATGTTATAATTTATAGATATAATGCAAATTAGTTATTTAAACGTTTAAATATATTGTGAAAAGGAACAAACTTTGGGACATTAAAATTTTGTGGCCCTGTGCAGGTCGACTTATTCGCACACCCTCAAAGACGACCCTGATATTTGGTTCCAATTCTTTGTTGGTCGTAATACAACAACAACAACCATAAACCGAGTTTTATGAACATACTGTTCTGGTTCGATTGTTCGTTTTGTCACCCTATATCGGCTTTTACACATTCATATTGTCATAGTGTAAATGTAACATAGAATTGTGATTTGTGAATAATTATATCATGGGATTGCGGATATATGTTGGTCGTTGCAAAATTGAACATGCTACCACATTAAGGTGGTGGTTTGTTTTACCAAAAACGTTTTTTTTGACCGTTCATTGACATGCTTACCAGTCAGACGCTGTGGTTAGAACAATAAGCTATGTTTGTTTTTTTTATTGTGTAGTTCAGTCACGCTTAGGGAGGGTTACTCATCTGACTTTGGTAAGATGTAGGTGCTATTCTCTGATTGACTCTTTTCCATATCAACACCTTAATTTCACCTCCCTCAAAAAATCTCAGATACTTAACCTGTTGTCGAATATCACAATGAATCACTTCTAAGATTCGATAACCACAATTCAACAAGAAATGTTGTTGTGTTTTGGTTGAGATAGAAAAGTAGGTTGTGTTTTTGGTTGAGAGAAAGAAGTTTGCATCAGTATTAACACAACACTGGTTTGCCTGCTCTATATTACATAATATGGCTCATACGAACAATTTGGTTGAGGAAAAAAATATGTGTGGGAAAAGAGTGGTTGCGAGAGATCAGATTAGGGTATCCTTTTTTAGGGTATTGAGAGTTTTAACTAGAGTTATTGGTTTTATTGGGTTTAGGTTTAGGTTAGTTGGGCCATTTTCATTTTAGTATAGTTTGGGCTGGTTTACCTTTTTCATTTAAGTAGGGATAGGGGTGTTGATCGGTTCGGTTATCGGGTTATTCGGTTCGGTTAGTTCGGTTAATTTTTTTTGGGTCAACCCGCGAGCCGAACCGAACTAGAATTCAATCGAACCGAACCAAAAACCTAACCGAAAAAACCGAGAGCCAAACCGAAAACCGAACTTGAATTTAGTTTGGTTTTTGTGTTAACCCGAATAACCCGAATTACACTATTTATTTAAAAAAAAAAAATACATAGATATTTAGAAAAAAGATTATTTAAAAAAATAAAAAGTGTTTTTTTATATTAGGATAAATTTTTTATTAATTAATCATTTTATATTTATAACTATATACAAAAAATTTATATATTGTATATATATTAATGTTGTTGGTATATGTTTTTTTTCTTGATGTTGTCGTTCGGTTGAAGTAGCAGTGAAGTCGTTTATTTATTTTTTTTGCTCGTTTGACAATTATCTAGTAGCTTTTTTTTTCTCTCTTCAAATATGCTAATTTTTGTATTTTAAACGCTTTTTGAAGTATTTTCAATGAGTTTTTTTTACACATTTTATTGCTCGTTCACTTTGATTACATAATATTGTTAGTGATATAACAATTACAATTTAATAATGCGAAAAAATAAACATTTAAAATAGACAATTATGAAAATATAAATACAACATTTTTTCATTAAGATTAAGACTTTATAACAAATTTATTGTTAAGAGTCGTATTAGTCATATTCAGTCACAAAACATATTAATTAAATAAACAACACTTAAACGTGCGTATCCGTGTTACATACCTTTTCATTTTGTATTCGTAATGATTGCATTGTGACCGATGTGACACACATTATCAATATTCACATTAGGTGAAATAAAACGACGGCGTTTTGACCTTGCTTACTGTAACGGGCCTGCCCATTTAGGGACAGCCAATTGTTTTTTTTTTTTTTATATTTTTGTATGAACAAAGTAGGGAGTTAAAAAAAAATAGTTAAAAAAAGTTTGTTTTATTCAGATAAAAGATACACGCGGGAAAAAATATTTCGATACAACATAATATTCTTTTTAAATATAACAGATATGGTCACTTATTCGTACAACCTCATTATATTAAAAAAAAAAACCATATATTGCAAAAAAAAAAAACAACACTTTTAAGCATGAGGACCATCACTTATGCCATTATTAAAAAAAAATTACTACAAAAACACAGTCGTTTGAATGTGGGCCGTTTGCTTACACGTAACGGGCTCTCCGATTTTGGGTTCTTTTTTATTTTTTATTTTTATTTGTATGATCAAAGTAGCGAGTTAAAAAAAATATTACTTAGTTTCGATTCTTGGCTTTATAGTTATCGGGCTGCCCCTATTTTGGGCCAGCCAATTGGTTTTATAGCTGATATGTTTAAGTGTTTTTATAAAAATTTGGTGAAAATTTGTGATTATTGGTTTGTTATTTTGTTAAGTTTGGGTAAGTGTGTTGAAATATCAAACTTATTTCAAGTTTATAAAGTTCTTGGACTAATTTTAGCATATATGCAAAGATATAAAGTTTGATGCGGCGTATGTTGTTTTGTCTTGTGCAGACTTGTCTTTGCAAATATTAAAAGGATTAATATCTGCTAGGGTTTCTCATTCACTCACGTTGTTTTCTCTTTCACACATACCAAACTCTCTCTCAATATTTCACATGTTTAATCGTTTAGTGTTTGGGTTGTAATCGTTTGATTTTTAGTTTTGTGTAAATTGTTGGATTTTGGTAGTTGGATTAGCGCCTATACGACTAGAAACGTGTGAGCCTATTGGGGGCACACACGTTAAGACACGAAGAGTACGTTTATTATGTAATTAATATATATACTTGTTATATATTTATTAATTATATAATATGTTTCATGAAATATATTTAACGGTAATTAGTTTAACCGTTAGACGTTATAAACTAATTAATACATGTTAAATAAAAAAGAAGGATTTAAAATGTCGAAACGGAAACTTTTGTCCTCCTCCCAAAAGTGGCAGATTTTAGAGGATTCTAGAAAGGGATTTGTGTGCAAATTATAGTGATAATGATGAGTGTTTAGGATAAAATGGAAGAGTTGTGATAAGCTAAAAGACTTGAACATTATCTTCAAGGTTTTAAAGTTATCCACAAGTAGGGTTGAGGTGCTATATAAACACCTCATACCTCTTCTTATTTTGTTCGTCCCACACAAATACGTACGACATATTTATTCTCTATCACAAACCTGAAGTGTTGACTTTCTTTCTTGTGTTCGGCGAACATAAAGTAAAAGGATGGGTGCTACTATTGGTACCCCCCCCCCCCCACAAAAAGTACGGATGTTTTGTACTTTTTGGTCTTTTGTCCCCTTTTTTACAGTGCAACGCAATTTTTTTTATCAGTTTATGTTCCGTAATTTTTTACAGTTTCATACTTTTGACCTGTTAAACTTTATAATTTTCGTTCCGCATTCTGCGTTTCGCATTCCGCATTCTGCGTTTCACTGTTTTATAATATAAACAAAATTATAAAAATAAAAAAAAATAAAAAACAAAAACCAAAAAAACCAGGAGGGGTACAAACGGCTTTTCAGAAGGGTACAAATAACATGAGCCTAAAATAAACACACCTTAAAAGTGCGTATCCTTGTTAAATACCTTTTCATTTTGTCATCGTAATTGCATTGCATGTGACGATGTGACACACATTTAGAGAACATTAGTTGTTGCTTTTAAAAAGAGCAAGAAATATGTCCACATAATAATCTTCCCATAATAATTCCATATATTATTTAAGATCTTTAATTGTGAGAAAGTAAATATTTTTAGAAGAATACTTAAACACCGTACATGTTTGGTAGCAGAGTATGGTTATCGTAAATACTGTAGTATAAGAAGAGTTGCTGATCATAAGATATAGGGTATTAATGAGATTAGATTTAGGTATCAATGACATACTTGACACATACGTAGTAATATCTTATAATCTACACATTAGCGATGTTCACACACTGTTAATACGCTATTATTGACACATATGAATTTTTTATCTATCAATGTTGACCCACTTACACATAACTTCTTGTAATTAACACACAATTGACACATTGTCATACGATGTTATTGACACATAAATGAATTATATACATTTTCTATCATTTCTATAAAAAAAACACTTTTCATTTGATTCAAAGCCTTGACATCAAGCATTTGTAAAGGTTATCGAGCAATTAACAACTAGCAACTAATGGTTCATATATAAAGCTTGTTTGACAACGAACAACTAGCAGTTGAGCTTTGTGTAACCGCCATCATTCAAAACGTTTAATGAAGAAATATTTAGATCTTACCTTAGTCCAAAAAATAAATATATGGCCTTATTATTTACTCAAACTATTTTTTTTTTATCTTAATGCTTGTATGTCCTTTTTACACTATATTACATTTTATAATTACAAATATAGTTACGTTACTAAGCGCGGTTACATTTCGTGTAACATATATATAAATAAATTAAAACGACAAAAAAAAAGCACAAGTGTTTCATACCTCAAAGTTTTTTCTTTTACTTTTCAAAGAAGGAACACATTGAATCTCCGAGTTAAGATCAATGTAGACCCAACATTTGTCATAGACCCAATGAACCAATCCTAGCCACTCATTTTTTCATCAAAAATAAAAAAACTCACTTTCCACCTCTTTTTTTAAAAATAAAATATCTTACAAAACTAAATCGTCCACAGACAAAAAATACACCATCGCGACGAGTATTTTTTATCTTTCATAGACGAGTGACAAGCGATATACTTTCGAGAATTTTTTTTCGATTTTTTTTTCAGCACAATTAGCGAAAATCTATATGATTTCGTAAATCGAATCATATATGTTCCGTATAGACATCCATATATATTTCATAAAATCATATATGAATCTAAAATCATTATATATGATTTGTGATTCCGACAAACGTTTTTCAATTTGTTTTCATTCATCGACGAATTAACGAAAATCATAATATGTAAAATCGTATGACGAATCAAGATATTCGAACAACGAATCATATATGATTCATAAAATCATATAATGATTTCACATAATTCATAATATGATGTCATAAATCACATAGGACCTTCATAAAATCATAAAAAAAAAAATCGTCGAAAGTATAAGGGGGGGGTATGTGTCGCCCCTCTATAGAAAGATAATTTAATTCTCGTACGCGATGGTATGTTTTATTTTGCGTAACGATTAAACGTGTGTGAATTATTAGTTTTGTAAAAAAGAGGTGAAAGTGGTTTTATTATTTTGATGAAAAAATGAGTGGCTATGATTGGTTCATTGGGTCTATGACAAATGTTGGATCTATATTGAACTTTTGGCTTGAATCTCCACATAGACTTGGTCTTTTCCCATCTCCTCAAAAAAGAAAAAATGAAAAGTTGTAAAACACTTTCTTCATTCATTCATCACTATCAAAGAAATCCATTTTCCCCCTCTTCACACTCACACACTCACACTTTCTCTCTCACACACTAGTTTTTCAGAAAACAAGTTACTTCTCTGAGATAGCACGATCTAGGGTCCCCAAACTCTTCTTTTACAAAATCTTGAAAAGTATTCTTCATAAATCTTTAATTCTATAAAATCTTTTCCATAAATATTGATAACCCTTTTTATTAAACTCAAATATTTACAAAACCCATATGTCTTGAAACAACCCTTTTTTTCCAGAAAATCTTGCAAAAAACTCAGTTTTCATGAATCTTTTTTTATAAACTTGAATACCCTTTTCATAAAATCAAAATCGTTACAAAACCCATTTATTAAAGCTCTAAAATTTGCAAAAAAATGTCTTGAAAACAACACTTTTTCACAATTTTTTTTGATTTCTTGAATCTTTTTTATAAATCTTGAATACCCATTTGATAAAGTTGAAAACTTTAAAAAAAAATGTCATCTTCATCATCATCAACATCAGTTTCAAATACTGAAGCAGCAGAAACAAAAGCAAAAACAAAAGCACCAAACATAAGACCAACACCACCACCAAACCCAAAACCATACTATGTACTAAAACAAAAAACACCAAATCTCCAACACTTGTACACTATTGGTAGAAAATTAGGTCAAGGTCAATTTGGTACAACTCATTTATGCACAGAAAAGACCACAAGCATACCCTATGCTTGTAAATCAATCCCTAAAAAAAAGCTCATTTGTAAAGAGGATTATGAAGATGTATTAAAAGAGATACAAATAATGCATCATTTAAGTGAACATAATAATGTTGTTAGGATAAAAGGTACTTATGAAGATGCATTATATGTTCATATTGTGATGGAGTTATGTGCTGGTGGTGAATTGTTTGATAGGATTGTCGCGAAAGGTCAGTATAGCGAAAGAGAGGCTGCGAATGTTATTAAAACTATTGTTGGTGTTGTGGAAGCTTGTCATTCATTAGGTGTTATGCATAGGGATTTGAAACCTGAAAACTTTTTGTTTTCGACTACGAGTGAAGATGCTACTCTTAAAGCTACTGATTTTGGCTTGTCTGTGTTTTATAAACCAGGTTTGTTTTCTTGTAATGTTTTTAGTGGTTTTTTTTTATTGGTTTTATGTTATCTTAATGTTATTTTGGATTATGGTTATTAGGTTATGTTGTATGTTAAGTTAGCTAAATAATATGATGTGGGTGTAGGTTATCTTGATGTTATTTGATGATCAGTTTGCGATTTAGGTGGTGTTTGGCATTGGGTTTGATTTCTTGATTTTTGATTATTATTTTTCCCATTAATTTGTGATTATTGTGTTATGTTTTATGTTGGATAATTTTAATAATTTGATGTGGTTTATGTTATCTTGGTGTTATTGTTTGCTATTTGTTGTTATTTTGGATTTTGTTATTGGGTTATGTTTGTATATTAATGTTGATGGAATTTGATTGTTAGTTTGGGATATAGGTAGGGTGTGTTTTCCGTTAGGCAATCTTAATAATTATTTGATTATTTGGGATAGTCTGATTAGTAAAGGGTTATCTAAAATGCAAATCTTCTAATAGTTGGTACTTGTCAAACATCCAAATATTTTAGTTGTGTGTTTAGGATTATCTTATGGTCTACTAAATAAATAACTACTAAATAATTTCATGTAGGCTTATGTTATCTTTATTTGTTTTGAGTTTTGACTTTACATAGTGTTTCTTGTTGTTACTTGGACCGCTGTTATGTGATTTAGGGTGCTTCTGAGGTCCCTTTCTTTTGGGATTATCTTTTGTTTGGGGATATATTGCATTAAATCTGCTTTTTTTGTTCAAGGATTTGCATTTTGTAAGTTTGTAACCAGATGAGATGATGCGCATTAATGGCCAGTAGCTCGAAAATATCTAGTTTCTTTCTACTCTTTGGGACATACATTTGTTCTCCGCTTCTCATTTTGTAGGGTTGATTGTTATATAGGTGTCCCAAGACGTTGTATCCGATCACTTGACAAATGTTGCATAGTGGTTGTTTTGGTAGAAGTAGGTGACATAGATAAATTCTATTTCACATATGCAAAGTTTGAAGTTATTGCATTTGGGTCCATGTAGTGGGACTTCTTCATAATTAGTGCCACAGAAGTTTGTAATAACATGAAGCATGGTGTCACATTTTTCGATCCAGTTTCTTTATAAAACCTGTTTTCTAAATGTGTCTTGAAGCAGAAATAACGAACTCAACATCATAACTCATAAGGCCTAAGGAGAAAGATTTTGGTTAAGCACTTGTTTCCTTGGTCATGCGCTTTCCCTCTTATAAGATAACGCAAGATTAAGTGCCGAAGAACAATTTCAAAATAAATAAAAGAATAAAGCTCCTTAACTTCTTTGTCGAAAAAGCATTGCTGCATAAACTTGACTTTTTAACCATTGCTTAGTTTCATGCGTTAGAACCATGTTAATGGATGCATCATTGGTCCACTTTTAAACATAAAAGTATATATTGCTCACTTACTGGGTATTTGGAACTTTGGATGTGTGTTCTCAAGGTTGATTTAAGCATCATGAAGTTTCTGAATTAAGTAATAAGTTGATTGCAGTTGTGAGTAGTTGGGATCTGCCAAACATTGTAACAAATAACAAATTATTTAATTTATGCACCTTCAAACGGCAAAAACACATCCGCACACTATCACCTACAGTGGTTATGACAGCTAATTTTCTGTTTCCAATTATTCAAAATTATATCATCACTTTAGCAACCTTCTAAATATCCTCTAAAACAACTCACTATCCCCATATTCCAAAATTTAGGTGAAACATTTTCCGACGTTGTTGGAAGCCCTTACTATGTTGCACCAGAGGTTCTACGCAAGCACTATGGACCTGAATCTGATGTATGGAGCGCAGGGGTTATTTTGTACATCTTACTGAGCGGTGTTCCCCCCTTTTGGGCAGGTATATCTGCAATCTATTTGTACTATCTTCGACTATAATTTGTTTCTTTTAGTGGAGAATTTTAACCTTTTTTCTTTTGGGAACATGTATTTTTATCTACAGAAACTGAAATGGGCATCTTCCGTCAGATATTACAAGCAAAACTAGATTTTGAATCCGAGCCATGGCCTACGATTACAGACAGTGCTAAAGATCTTATAAGGAAAATGCTTGATAGAAATCCAAAGAAAAGGCTTACTGCCCACGAAGTTCTGTGTAAGCAACTTCGACTAAAACAATTGGCTAATTGAAATAATGTTATTTTTTTCACTAATTTGTTTCTTGAATTCTTTAACAGGCCACCCATGGATTGTTGACGACAAAATGGCACCCGATAAGCCTCTTGATTCTGCAGTATTATCACGTTTGAAGCAGTTCTCTGCAATGAACAAGCTCAAGAAGATGGCTTTACGGGTACCTTTTTTCAGTTTCTTGATGAACATACTAAAATACAACCTTGCACTTATGGTTTCTTTAAAAAAATGATAGGATAGCATGGTCCGCTTAGTATGATACGTTAAAATGTGTGAAATCACAGGACATGATAAAAGGGTTTGGGTTGGGTTAACGTCTCAACACTTTGTCTGATTGGTTTCATAAGCACTTGAATAATTGTGAGAGTGAAATCTACTATTAAAATAGCAATCCACTTCTTTCTAATAACACAATTTTAGAGGATCTAAATACTTGATATGCTATGGATGACTCACACTTTTAAAATGTTATACTGGTTTACCTGTTACACTAAATATAACCCGAAGTGACCTCTAATCTCGTTAAACAGAGCATAATTGAGGTGGCTACATGAGCAGATTGGGTAAGAAGTCAATATGCATCGAGTGGGTTCATTAGAAACTGTGTCGAATGTGATTCCAAAAGTTATATATAAAACACAGTGACGCATTCTTTTGGTTATAAAAATGTAAATCATTGACTATGCATATACATCGGCAAACTTTCTGTACGTTTGGTTCATTTCCTTTTAATTTAATTTTTTTCCCCCTGTTAAAGATAATTACAACCAACTCACACATTCATAAGGACAAAGGCTGAAATTGCCACTCAAAAGTCATACTAACGAGAAATAATTATTTGCTAACTCTGTGTTATGTGTAGGTGATTGCGGAAACGCTTTCAGAAGAAGAAATTGGCGGACTAAAGGAGTTGTTCAAAATGATAGACACAGACAATAGTGGAACAATTACTTTTGAGGAACTTAAAGAGGGTCTGAGACGAGTGGGTTCTGAACTTATGGAGTCTGAAATCAAGGACTTGATGGATGCGGTAAGCACGTATTTACCCCTCCGTTTCCTAATTTATTTGCTACTAAAATAATTTTTTTGGTGTAAATATAGAATTATGGGGAAAATTCAAAATTGTGTCTGCTCTTAAGAGGCTGCTTTTCAACTCTAATAAAATAGTCAAAGCCACCCAGTACTTGACTTTTCTGAATCCCTATTATAGAGTTGCCCCATAATGAAAATAGCATTATGACTTATTTTAATTATGACAAAGCTATGCTATCAACTATTTGATTATAAAAAGGCCAAATATTGACTTTACAAAACTTGTGGAAATGTTTGACCTGACAGGCAGATATCGATAACAGTGGAACAATCGACTATGGTGAATTTCTTGCTGCGACCGTACACTTAAACAAGCTGGAACGAGAGGAAAATCTGGTGTCTGCATTCTCATTCTTTGACAAGGACGGGAGTGGTTATATAACGATTGATGAACTCCAACAAGCTTGTGAAGAGATGGGTTTAGGTGAAGTTCGCCTTGATGAGATAGTCAAGGAAATCGACCAAGATAATGTAAGTAAATTGACCACAAGGAACCACATGCATTGCACATAATCATATAGGTGACATGATGAATGGGTTAAGTTGGTTGGGTAAGTTGTCAAATCGGGTAAACTTTGTAGGGGGTCAACATAGGTCCAGCCAAGCCAACAACCCTTTTTTTTGTTAGTTTATCTAAATTTGTGAATAGATATATCTGGTATAATAACGAAAACTGCGATAATACAGTTGTCAAATTTTATCCGATGAAAACTTTTTAGGAGGTTGTAAACGGTGAACACATGAACATATGCTTGGCTAGTTATAACCATTCAGTCTGTTTGTGGCCATTGGACCTACTACCAAGGGTAGAAATTTATCTATTTAATTGAAGATGGGTTAATTTTGGTACAAAAAGGTAAATTAAAAAACGTTTAGCTAGCCAGGATATTCATTGAACAGTTTAAAAGTTACTTATACGATTTTCAAGTTCTTGCAACCTTCTAACTCCTAAGCTGTATTGATAAAAAAAATCCGATCTTTTCTTTACAATGCTTTGTGATCATATTTTATATATTCATCCTTTACCTAGTAAAGGAAAACAAAAAGTGGGGACTTTTGCATTTCAAAAAAAAAGAATCTTTCCTTATTAGGTATGATGCTTCAAAATTTTTATTATTTTTGAATATATGTTTAATTAAAAAGCTTAAATACTTCTAAAATTGGCATTATTTTGGTGGAGAAATCTGATAAAGAAAAAAAACACATAAAAATATGTGTCAAATTTATAAAAACAAAAACTTGAAAAAAAGAGGAGGTAATTAATAAAACTTTAGTGGTTTAATTTTAAATAAATTGTATAGAGTTAAGTGTAAATTTATAAATTTACAAATTTTATTATGACTTTAAAAAAAACAAATAACCCCTTAAACTTTCATAACTTATAAAACAGAAAAAATAAAAATTATAAATATATTTAAAAAACATAATGTACAAGCCCCGTGCGTGCACGGGGATTAAAACTAGTTTACTTAAATCAAATGTTTCAGATTTCATTCCTTAAACATCTAAGGAGAATGAAATAACCATCTTCCCAAAAATAGTAATAAAAACCGATTATGTATCGGATGTCAAATCAATTTATCATTTATATAAACTAACCTTAGTAGATCATCTAAATATAGTGTTCAGTTTATGATTAAACCAACCTCGCTCAAATTCTTTCTATTGCCAGAATATTAATAAATTTCAAGACAATAAAGCTAACTTTAACATATCAAAACATTAAAATTGAAATTTAAAACGTAAAACATTAGTTAAATTATCATAAATCACTTTCGACTATAGAAGGTTGCACTTAAATAATGGCCAAAACGGATATTTTACATTTTTAACAGTTATTTGTGTAGTTTTAATATGTCTATATTTAGCTTTATTCTCGTTGTTTTAAAGACTTTCACAAAAAATTATATGAAATTGGTATAAACTAAAGTAAACACATAAATATTTGACATATTAGTTAGTTTTGATAAATTTATGGCCTAAAAGGAAAAAAAGGTAAGAATTGTGTGACCTCCTATACATAATGATCCTCCTTGTTAGGAATACGAAATTTCTAGAAAAGTCTCGGTCACTTCATAGATATCAGTAGTTAGCTCGTCAAGTTAATATTTGGAAACTTACTTAGGTAGTTAGCTAAGGCCCATGGATAAACCTATGTTCGCCCAAGCCCATGATCCATTGTAAGTATATAAACACCTCTCCATGCCTTGGAGAGGTGGTTGGTTGTTCATTTTTCACATATAATACATTTTCTATCTTATGTTTACTTTCTCTCTCTAAGTGTTCATCCAACTATTTCTCTCACTAAAACAACCTCTTTCCCTCTCATCTATGATATTAGATTAGTATACAATTGGTATCAAGAGCCATGGAGTGGTGTGCTTAGATTTTGTGTTTACTTGTTTTTTATTCGTGTGTTTTACTTTAAAAAAAACCTCGTCTTTTGATTTTTTTTCTTGTTTTCTAAGCTTAAATTCCACACTAAAAGATCATCTACATAGGTAGCTTTGATCTAGTATCTTTGGATATAGGTGTGTGTGCTTAGATTCATAGAAAAATCTCTTAGTTTTGGTCATTTGTGTTCGTTAGCTTTATAAAGGCCAAAATCTTGATTTTATATTTTTCGGCTTAAAAACCTTAAAGTTTTCATTTTTCTTGTCCCTATAAGCTTAGTAACACTTTTGGTACAAATAAATTTCGGAAAACAATCGTCAAAAACGTGTCTTTTTAGTTTTAAAAAAGTGGGTTTCGTGAGTACCGATCTAGTTATTTTCAGTGAGAACCTCCTTGAGTCGAACATCCTAATGTCGAACAACCTGAGTGGAACAACCCTGAGGCTCGAACACACTCAGTCAAACAACTGAGTCGAAACAAAACCAGTCGAACAACCTGAGTTTGAACTAACCCCAATGTCGAACAACCTGAGTCGAACAACTCAAGTCGAACAACCTGAGTTGAACAACCCAATGTCGAATTAACCTGAGTCGATCAAACTCGAGTCGAAAAACTGAGTGGAACAACCCAGTCCAACAACCTGAGTTCGAACATTGGAGTCGAACACACTTCTAATTTCTCAAATTCTAACTGGTTTATTTTTTTTGAACTTGTAAAATCCCCGTGAAACATTTAGGTGTCTTGCCCGTTTTTGTCAAAGAATGTAACAATCACGTGTGCGTTTCAAGATTATAATTACTTTAAAAGATAACTTATTTAATCACAATATCTTTCTTCCTCCGTTCGATCAAACAGTAATCTTTTAACATTACATATTTCTCATGATGACTCTTGCTGACAAAGTGATTCTATTCTGGTGCTGACAATCTGTCACCTATGTTGGAAAAGGATTTGTACGATTCTTAGATATAGCAGAATGGAGCATATACATGATGTATAGACAACTGGACGATATGATCCTTGAATCCGTTAAGAATGCGCTCTCACTCATCTGGCCTTCAATTGAGGAAAATAAAGTGACAAGACCAAAGAAATATTATGAGTTATCTGCTACGAAAGCAATTCAAGTTGATTGTGATATCAAGGCAACAAATATCATTCTCCAAGGACTACCACCTGAGGTCTATACATTGGTTAGCAAATCTAATATGTCGCCAAGAAACTTTGGGAAAGAATACGAACTTCTCAGGCAAGGAAGCTCTCATTTGACAAAACAGAAAGGGATGTGTAAGCTTTTTTTTATGATGATTCGATATAGTATCAAGTTTTGCTTATAAGAAGGGGAAACTAACTACCTTCGTGAATATTTACTTGTATTTTCATGCTTCTCAATGACATGAACATCTACAACATGAAACTAGAACAATTTCAAGTGAATCATAAGTTTTTTATTACTATTCCTCCCGCAGTGGAGCAAATTTGAGTCTGAGTCAAACTGGTTTGAGGATTTGCACACAACTAACTTTGTATCATCTTCATTACTTATTTGGGACAACATGAATTTCTTGCAAATGAGGTTTGTTTAATGCTGAACGCATCTCTCAGATTCGCTTGCATTCGGTTGAAACATCAGAGGATCAGTCTCCTTATCAAAACTCATCAAAACTCATACCAAAACACTCAATTTCAACCCAAGTTTCACCATATCAGTCTCCACAGTATGGATCACCTTATTAGTCTCAACAATACTCAACTCATCAATCATCAACACCTCTTTCAATCAGTTATCTGCTCCAATAATTTCATTCATTAATTTAGCACAACGTTTATTCCTACATCATCATCCAACCTCAATTGGAATATGGCTCCCACAGTTAACCAACATCTGCAATTTTTCCCAACTAGACTCACGTCTAATTGTTTCAGTGTTCCAGAAAGGTGATGATCCCATTGATGCCATCAATCACATAATGTCTTTCTTGACTGCTGTTGTCACTTCCCGCTACCCCACTACCAATAATCAGCTGAGGAATTCGTCAAACCCTAGGAAACAAGTCCATTTAATAATTAGAAAGTGACATTACAACCATTCAGGTGGAGACAAATTGTCTTTAGCAGCGGGGAGGTACTACTATAGGACATTTAACTCAATCCAGGAGCATAGTGAAGCAATTTTGGAAACAAAAGGATTGTTATATGTTACAACTGCAAAGGGGAAGGCCATATGTCCAAACAGTGCACTAAACCTAAGAGGAAATAGGATGATTCTTGGTTTAAGGATAAATTGTTGTTGGTACAAGCTCAAGCAAGTGGTCAAATTCTACATGAGGAGGAACTTGCATTTTTTGCAGATCTAGGAAATTCTAGAAGGCAAGCCCACACAGACTATCATTACTCACGCAATGCTGCTTATCAAGCTGATGTTTGGCATGCATATGACTCTAATTGTGATGAATCAACACTGCCAAAGTTGCGCTTCATGGCGAATTTTCTCATTATGGTTCAGAGTGCTCTTGCTGGGTACACAATCTATGATTATATGAATAATATACGATTTATCAAGCTGTGCAGCGATGTCGTATTTTGAAACATTCGATGTTGTGAAACCACTCAGAGACTGAAATAACCATGTGGATAGCAATATCATTCCTTATTCTCAGTATGTGATTGAATTACAACAGGCAGCTGTTCAGAATTCTAACTTATCTGCACAACAAGATGCACTAATATTATCTGTGATTGAACAACTTAAAACCCAAGTAATCAATTGTACCAAGATAAATCTAGACAATAAAAGTGTCAATGATACTTTATTGCTAAGCTGAGCGATATAAAGATCAAGATAAATTGTTGAAAGACGGCCAAATGTTGGTTTAAGTGAGTAATACTAAATTTCAGTCGGATCAAGTGCGTAGTCTGTAAAGATTGATCGTTCTTAAAACAAACTCTTTCTGTAACAATTAAACGAAAAGGAATTTTAATACAAACAGTTACTTTTCTGAAAAATGACTTTAAGAAGGAAGATTCTAGTAACATTGATAGAGAGATTGTGTAGGATACAAGTAATCTTTGATATGAGATGGGAAGGAACTTAGTGAGAGATGAGGTGGTAAGGAAGGATGTATTTTAGTATGAGAGAAAGTTAAGAAACATATAATGCATAAATGAAATGAGAATACAAAACCAACCAACACCCTCTCCAAGCTATGGAGAGGGGTATTTATAGTCTAGTTTGGCCGGCCATAGGCCTATTGATGGGCTTTCCATGGGCCTTGAGCCATATTAGCTTAATTAACTTAACTACGGGCTTTGAATATTCTACCTTGGACATGTGAACGATACTTTTCTTGTTCTAACAATCTCCCCCGTAAGGAGGTCACTCCAATTTTACAATAATTTTATACTGCATACTATGCTTTATCTTTTAGTCTTTCTTGTAGTTTTTAATTCAATCTTTAACTGTGAATTGTTGTTAGTGATCTTTGACTTTAGGCTCGAGCTGTTCTGTTCTTGGACTAGTTTGTGAAAGTGTGATATTGAGCACTTGTGAGATCATCAACAGCATAATCTCGTTTCGCCATTTGTAACTTTGCCATCTTGTTGGAACTTCTAACTTTAGAACTGACATGCTCATACTTTACTTGATTTGGTGACTTGAAAAGCTTTAATGTTGCATCTTTCTTGAACTTCTTTTATATAACACTTCGTCACTTGAGAAGACGTTCGGTATCAGAGTGCGGAAACTTCTTTGAAAATTCTTTTGACTTTAATATTATCACTTCAAAGAAAGACGTCACGGTATCAGAGTTGCAGTTGTCTTGAAACTTGTGAATTGAGCTTTCATGTGTATGTATGTTTGTCGTTTCGTTGGTATGAGCATTTGGTTTTGAATTCTTGTAAGTCAGCTGGATCAGGTACCTTCAACCACCATCTTTACGTATCCTTGCATTTAAACAGTTAGCAATAAATCTAGGGGACGAATATGGCTTTGTTATTTGTCCAGGTGTGGTTAGAGTAACCTTTAAATCCGTGAAGATCGACATGTGATCAGGTAGATTCAATTTAAGAAGAATCTCCTTGATAGGATTTCTAGCTATAGTATCGAATCATTTCTAAACACATAAGTATTAGATTCACTCGATTCAATCAGTTGGAATCTCCGTGAGTTTTGAAACAAAGTCTTTCCAAATTTGAGTGGCTGGGAAGGGTTGTGCATAGCGTCACTGGGTCCATGACTGTCTTCAATGTCGGACAACATCTTAGTGTTTCTGACAGTTTATGTATTGACCCGGTTTCTGCCTAAGTGTATGGAGGGCTTCTTTCTTTTCACCCTTTATCTTTACATTTCTTTTTCATTCTTCAACCCCTTCAACGCTTAACTGAGGCTTCCATGACTAACTCATTGTTGGGTTGTTTCAGTGTTAGGCTCCATCTCAGTCTGCATTTTCCCTTAATCTCACTTTTAATCATTTTATCACATACCTAAGGACTTCTATACTATCTAGTGGATATCCCTGGGTAGATCCCTCGGGTTATGGTTGGACATGAGATTTGTATTACGTATGCCATAACACCTTATATATCCATAAATTAAAGTACATGGTAGGTCTTTTGAGTATTCCATCACGATCAGAACCAAAATCATTGAAAAGTTCAATCAAAGTATTTGATATAAATATCAAAAGGTTTACACTTTGAGAGTTTTTCATTATCACTAAAAGCTCCTGGTTAACATGTGCATTATAATCGTAGTACATGCTAGGTGTGTAGTGCATTAAGTCCATTTTATTTGATCACATCTTTCAATACAAGTTAGATCCAGGTTAATCACATTTTCTCCCCTTATCCAAAATGTTAATCCCTTGATATTTTGGATATCAATTGATTAACCTTTCGGGGAAAAATTGTTATATACTATCTATGAGGAACATATTAATTCTCCCCTTCAATAAATGAAGGTATATAAGATAGTGCCGAGTATAATAATTTGAAATTTTTTGAATTTTCTAAGAAATTCTTGAAAATTTTGTACTCGAGCACTCCTTAATATCACAATAAAGTCTACACTATTTAATTACATATTCACAAAGTTATATTATTTACCAGATTTGACCTAAATTATAAGAACATCATATGATAGAATCATATGGTTCTTTGTAGCAGCCGAAGGTCTCCTCTGTAAGGTCTTCCACCAACAAACTTTTCAAGACTTTGCATCAACCTCCTGTATTTGAGTTTCTTGTCAATGGCTTTAATCATCACCCGGGCTCTCTGCTTGTCTTGTTTGGTCCATTTTCTCTTCGGCAAATATTCCATTTGAATCCCAGAGTTGAAATTCCTCCACATGTTCTTGAATGACAATTCGTCTCGTGTACATTCATAATGCCACATTAAGTGTAAACCGTTAATCCACATTGAGATTCGTCAGCTTTCCTTGAACAAGAAGAAGTAACATATCTTCAATATCTTCGCGACGAAGTCTTTTGAAGTTGCCTTCTCAAAACCTGTAGAGCTTATCATCTTGTCTTAGAACTGTGATCTCTACCAAATGTTTGTAACCAAATAATTCCATGATCTTGAGACTTGTAATAGCAATAATCCTATGTTTTGAATAGAAGTCTTTAGAAGTTTCCATGTTGGTAGCATATCCATAAAATCTCTGACGTTTTGGTCCCCAGTGATATGTTCCCCAGTAGGCGTGTTTGTCATAGACGACTTGTGCCTCATTCCATGTACTTCTTGGAATCTTGTTTTCAATCCATTTAATATGACCGTAATCAGCCACCTTTATCTTGGTAATTGAAGTTGTTTATTTGCGACTTGAGCTTCCTTCTTTTAGATATTCGAGATCATTGTTTATGAAGTGATCATATGAGATGATTAGACGACCTCGTGCATCCGGAATTAAACATCTGTTGCCTCTCTGACAGGAGATACATCATCATTTCCTGTATCGAACTCTTGATGAAATGGTTCTTCCAGATCATCAACCCTTGGATCATGCTCCTCTTCTTGAACAGACTTTCCTGATGATTTTGGTGGAGATCTGGTTGTACATTTGAAAGAACATGTAGACTTTGACTTCTTTTGAGTTGCTTCTTTTGATGACACTTCCTTGCCTGATCTTTGTCGCTTGGACCCTCGGTTTGATCCAGCGAAGGGTTCTTCATCTTTGTTTTGATCATCACGTCCTCGCTTTAGAGTCACAACCTCACCATATGAGGAGAGAAGGTCTTTATTAGAGTTGTATGCTTCGAGTAACGCTCTATAGAGATTCTTCTAAACATCAGATCTGTCAATAGAGTTACTTTCCTCTATTTTATCCATGAGAATCTTTTTTAACTCGAGTTCTGAGAGCGAAGAGGCTACTGCGTAAGACGTCTGAGGTTGATTGGTTGATCTAACCAACACTTCAGCTCCTAGAGTTTCGGTAACATATTTCTTAACTTTTGTCATAATCTTAGAGGTTTGAGCTTTGACTTGCTCCTTGATTATTCTTTTCACGTTGGATTCAAGTGAGTTGAGAAAGTATTGATTCTCTTCCTGAGCTTCTTCTCTTAGCTTGTCTGATTTCAACTGAATAGCCACATCTACAGTATCTTTTACCTTAGTCTTAAGGTATTTGTCAACAATGCCTGGAATAGATGATAACGCTTTAGCAAATTGATTAGTTTGTTTGAGTTCAGACATGTCAGACTCTAATGAGGATACCCTACATTCAAAGCCAAATAGGTTAGATGAGGGATGATAGTGGCAGAGGAAGGTGTGACGAAAACTGCTGCATTTGGATTTAAAATAGAGTTGATACCTGTATCCGGAGAAGGATTAGTGAATTTAGCCACCAAATCTGATGAAAAATAGGAGCTTTGTTGTTGCACTACTAGAGGTTCAGTAGTTAGAGTTACGTGAGCTTCTTCCGTTTCTTGATTAGTTTGAGCATCCGTCATTTCAGCATCTTGTCTACCCAAGTTAAGATTCAAGTCTCCGTACAGTTCCCCATTTTCTTCATCTTCTTGATCCTCTCCTATATTATCATCATCCTCTTGATTTTCATCTTCCTCCGTGAGTTCATAATCAGGTGGTGTTGAAACTTTCTGATCAGAGGCCACGCCATCATCATCATCATCATCATCATCATCTGCTTTTTGTTCTTCTTTTTCTTTTTCTTGACCATCTGCTATGTATGTTGACAAGTTTAGGTAAACAAAATCATCTCCTTCATCATCTGATTCAGTTCTTTGGCTGTCATTCTCTTGACCATCGTCTTCATCATCATTATCATCATTGTCATCATCACTGTCATGCTCCTCATCGTCTTCATTATTGTTATGCTCATCATCATCTTCATCTTCTTCCTCTCTTTGACTGAATTTCCAAGATTCTTCTTCACTCTCTAATCTATATTTGGGTACATCAGGAACCTTTGGTTTGTCACCAACTCCTTCATTTGTACCAGATCTGGTTTATTGTTGCTCATCAGGAACCTTTGACTGTAAGTCAACTCAATCACTTGAGCCACTTGCATAAGAGACGTAGAATTCTGTCAAGCTTTATTTGGTTGCCAACTTCATTTGTTCTGCTTTAAATAATGCAACTTCAGATAGCACTGTTAAACCTTTTGACTTTGTTGTAGCAGGCTTATCTCCCTTAGCTGAAGTCTTGATTCTTTTACCTTTGGAAGTTGGAGAAGGTTTTGTCTTTGGAGATGATTCAGAGACAGTCTTTTTCTTTGTAGCTTTTGACTTGGGAGCCTATTCACCAGTAGCATAAGCACGGTAAGTCTTGAAAGCTTCAGACTCTAACATGGCTTGATTGGTCAAGTATTAAGTGAGAATAGCACCGTATTCTTGTGTGTCCTTATGTTTTGAAATGACTCTTATGGTGGTGAACATGAAGTCATCCCTGGCAT